>JAECUM010057240.1:0-24674 GCA_016617855.1 Megalonaias nervosa
TATATATATATATATATATATGTGTGCGTGTGTGCGTGTGTGCGTGCGTGTCCAGTATGCTTTTGGTGTAATAGAAACCATCCTCGTTGTTGTATCCATCTGAAGATTCGAAGAACTTCCGCAGAGGAAACGCAGCCGGTCAGTTTTAGTAATACTCGAGAAAAATGAGAAAATCCATGTCTTTATCACAATGAATGAAAGAAAAAAGGAAACAACAAGTAAGCATTAATTGCAGGAGGTATATTTCCAGACTCCTATAAATTACACCATTCATACCTTTCTTCATCTTTCAGTCTGTCCTTCCATTTTCTTTTCAAGCTGATATACATGGTTATTACCAGGATTGTAAATCTATGGATATTTAATAAATTGTTCTTGTGTCCGTGAGATACCCTTAGGGTTAAAATGGCTTTAAATTGATTATTCACAAAAATCTAAGAATAATTATGTCAGAGCGATTTCACTACTTTTAATAGCTTTTCTTTATATTTGTAAATTAAAATGTCCACAAATATGGCACTCACGCTATACCAAACGTAATAACGACGGTCTGAAATCGATCTAAGCTAGGTAAGATATGATCGGAGCTGAATTAATTTTAAATTGTTAATTGTCTAACTCTCGCGTGCATGCTGCCCTGTACTGAACGACTGCACGCTTAAGCCAAGTTATCGTAGTCGTGTCAGCCAAAACAACAACACCACCAACAATAATACTCGTGACAGTGCTGAAACAAGCGAGTTTGTTTTTAACTGTACCCGAGGCGTACACGACTGACAAAAATGTATGGCGCGAAGACCGTGGAGTGCATCTCATCTGGACTGAACAAAGTGCCACACTCACTTTATCGAAAACGTTACCAATGACAATCACAATACATACTTGACAGGGCAAACGTATGTTAAGGGTGTGGACTATCCGTTAATCATCTTGCCTTACAAACAATAACGTCGACAAATATTTATCCCGCCTTTGACACCAAAATAATGCAATCAGTTGCCATAGCTCATTGTTATTATGCCCCGCAGAAAACACAAATTTTGTACCGCCCATGTTTATCTACAGCAACTGTGTTCGGTTTCATCAAACGATGGGTCATGTTCGAATAAATTGAGATTTGTCATACATATATAGTAATGATGTGTGTCTCCGCGATGTGCTGCATGTTAAAGACTTTTTAACTTAGTGAGAAAAGCATAATTAATATTCTGTTTTTTAAATTGATGAAAGAAGAATTTAAGAGGCCGAAAAAAATAAGCCTTCAGATAATCTATGTTATATAACAAAAGGATACACATTACATATGAAATTTAAAAAAATCAAACTTTAAACGAACACAAATTACATTTACTCTTTAATCTAATTTTAACAGTGCCTAAAACGTCTCTTGCGTCTCTCGATCACCTTAACGATCCGTTACATTTTTTAAATATATTATGCAAAAAATGAGGAGACTTAACTGATGTATGCCTGTATAGAATATCTGGCACGTGCGTTAACGACTTTGCGATTGCAGACGCTTGTCACTATTTGGTATTTGCTTGACCAATAACCGTTTACCACCATAAACCACAATGGGCTGGGCTGAGGATTAAGGTATTTTAAAGCAAATCTCGGTCTGTATCAATGGCGTCAAAAGATCTCCCCAGTCCTGCAGAACGTCTGCATCAATGGCGTCAAAAGATCTCCCCAGGCCTGCAGAACGTCTCTTTTTTGAAGCTCACTTAATTTTATGTCTAAAAATTTTCTAGGATTCAACACTTGATGAGTATGAGGCAATTTCCTTTTCATCTCATACAGTTTAAATGATATACCATGAGAAAGAGACAATTGTTAGATATATTACAGCCATAATAATGTATCTCACCCACGCGTTATCCTGAGCAATAAATCTTTCTTCGGTCAGCAGTTTTATAATTTGATACTAGATTAAAACCGGGCGAATTGTCTTTGATTAAAAATAGTGCACGACTTTTTCGTCAGCTTTCTCTTTTTACTCACCTATCAGGTGTCGCGAGATTGTTTATGTGCATTTGCTTTGTATTTTTCTACTGGCAAACTGTCCGACCGTATGTTATCTTAGCCATCGATCTTCCTTGTTTTAAAAGTGCCTAAAGCTGTAAAATTCTGTCGTTATAATAGAGCATAACTGTCAAATAGGTGTCTCATGTCTTAACTCTTTAGTGTCAGTGACGGATGGGGGCAAATCATAAATGAATGGAAAGGTTTGTTCTGCATGCGTTTGTGGTCTAACAAGTATACTCGAGGAATTAACATTGTTAAGCTCGAACATGTAACCATCCCCGTCGATTTTAATCCTACATAACAGCTGCAATAACAAAGTGTTTTATGTGACAGTTTCACTCGGAACTGCATAAAAGACGGGCACTGAAGGTTATTATGACATATAAGAAAAGTTAAACAATAAAATCGCCGGTCCTTATCGTCCCACTTGTCCTGGATTATTTGTTCCATGTACCGATATTCCACGTGTGGCAAGCGTGGATTGGGAAATCTGTTCGACTTGGTTAAAAAATACAATTCTTCTCAAGACTTTGGCAAAAAAACCCCGGGATATCAGACAACAAACATGTGATTTAAATTATACCCCCACTGCATCTGATTCGCATAAAAATGATGCGCTGACGTAGACATGGCCACGGTTGTCACTGCCGCCTTTTGAAAAGTGATAACTATGTTTCACCATGCTTCTAGGTGTGACAAGAAGTGAACAAAAAATAAAAACAAAAAACAAAAAAAACAAAAAAAACCCACCGGCGATCGTTTGAAATATGGTTCCATGCAACAGCTGTTGGTTCAAGGCCGGTACTTGGAGGACTAACGTTGACATGAAAATGAAAAGTCAAATGGGCGAAGACCTGCCTAACTCTTTGTTTTCCAGCTGGACACAACAGCCTCGGGACGTGAAAAGTTCATATATTCGTGTACTAAATTTCCTCCGTATGACAGACATAAAGTGCCAACCGCTTTAGTTATTTCTCTAATGGGATTGTGCAGACATCCATAATTTGTCACTGCTTCAGACGCAGATAACTAGGGAAGGGTAAAACAAATTTCATCGGATAGGTTTATGTGGATGAAACGGTGATGTAGCTAGCAAGTTGTTTTTTTTATACCAGATGTGCAGTTTGATGTGGAAACCCGGATTTAAAAGGATGCCTTATGTCCAGTTTCACTTGTCTACAATTTAATCTCTTGCAAAATATTGTAAATTGTTTCGTTACAAGAACTTATACAATCTTCTTGTTATCCAGCTTACATGCGGTTTTCTTTACTCTTTATATGCACTCAGCTTATCGATAGATTTCTTGACGTCGGTATCATCATTTCCATGTAATATATGTGTACTAATGAGAAATGAATATAATACTGCTGGGAACACAACATTTTAGGCCAATAAAATTTAAGAGATAAGAGAAAACTGACGTAAAATAAAGACAAATTATATGCATAAGAAAGATAACTTTAGGCTTTTGTAGGCTTCCGCCTCTGACATCTCGTGATGTTCCTACTCACATGTTAAGCTGTATTCTTGTGTTCGTAATATGTGGGGCTCAAGAACTGTATGCCTCAAATATAGGAAAATGAGTTACAGCTCAGCTGGTGAGACTAAAACCCTTGGTCATTCATCCTGGGGTACGAGTCCTGGATTCTGGGGTATGTTATATGTCACTGTTTGTATGGTCTCGCGCTGTAAGTGCAATATCACTTAAAACACTTTAACAAATTCGATTGATCAATATGCTTCATTAGTACTGAGTCATTGACTTACAAACACAAACTTGATATTTATGTTGACATTTATCGGAACCTGGAGGACTGATCTCATACAAATATACGTAAGAATGTTAGGATAAGTTGAACATGCCACACGAGGGACGAGTTCTGCAGAGATGGAGTTCACAGGAGGCAGTTCACGTATAGCAGTATTGCGGACGAATTCGATTCTTTTATTTTACATAAATAATATGTAAAAATAGTCTTCGAATATGACATCTTTCACCTATTGTGTTCAATGTACAACTTTTAGGATATTTTATATATTTATGAACTCCATTCTCTGTGTCTTTATTTTACCAAAAAGGTATAGTTACAGTACGTCACCCACAAGCGGAAGACGTATTGGATTTATGCTGTTCGTACTTCCGTCGTCCATAGATAACACTGAGCTAACATTACAAGTGTGACATCTCAAGAACTTTTGAACCAAACCGAATGCGACTGAATATTTAGATTCCTTGAAAAGATCCCAATATCTGATTAGTTGCAATAGCATTGATTGTATGTTCAAGGTCACATGATCATAATTTGTGCTTCGAGAAGGATATAAACCTGTAAGTAATGTATCACCAAAATATCCGTGGCCAAACAGGACAAAATTTAATATGGAGATACCTTTGGAGGATTCTCAGGCCTGATTAGGTCCTAGCGACCTTGACCTTGACCAAATTTTCAAGGTCACTGAGAAACATTCTGCATGGCGGGGGAAAGTGGAGACTGTTTTTTTTTTATTTCTCTCAGAACTATTATCTTTCAGTTCATCAGTTAAATGTTTGAGGTTATGTTTTGCTCTCGACTGACTGGCGTCGGGTTTCTTGGAATATGTGCATTAAGTGCAGTTAGCAATTTTTTGCCGATCTTATTTCCAAATATAGCAATTCAAAGCACTTTCTTCAGTTTGACTATGTTCAGTGCAGTGCTGCTAAAGATCCTACAGTATTAAACAAAATAAGTTACATTACGTTTTCAGCAATTTCTTTCTTTTTTATTTTGCAAAACAATTAAATCATTAAATAAGGTCTTATATAATATTCAAACATTCCTGTATTAAACTGAATCGTGTTAGAATAAATTTATTTCGAGTAATGAGCCAGTATTTTTAAAGATGTGTAAAACGCCGCGGACACATAATTACTCATGTACACATGTGCACGAGCAAGAATCACTTTCTTATTCTGCATTAGTGGCGCCAGCTAGAGACGTGATGCACAGCAACGATTTTTGTTTGCAGCGTTTATTGCCACAAGTGAACGTTTTATGTCTTTCTATGGCAATTAATTCTGTCTCAATTATTCCAGTTATCAATTTAATGGTGTTTGCTTCCAGTAGATCTGTATACATTCACATATATTGTCTCTTACTTCATTGCGAGATCTCTATTACTAGAAGTTCGTTATACGTACCGGTAAATCCCTTTATATTTCAGCAACGACGACCCAGATTCGAAGACGACGTTCTGGTTAACTCGAGGCTGCTTCTTGGAAATTTGTTAAATAACATCTTAATTTAGAATGTTGACGTGTTTAAGAAGTAAAAAAGAAACAATAATATTAAATACTACAAATAATTAACAATACATGTCAAGAAGAAAGTCAACTGGTTTATTCCATTATGATAACTAAACCTCACCCCATCCCGTTAAAAAAAAACATCCCACCCCCACCCCACCCCAAAAAACAGCAACAGTTTCAGCAAGCATGAGTCATGTGGTTTATTCGTTCCAGAAACCGTCTAGTATTAATACTTGTTTACATTTCAAATGTGGCAAAAAATGGACAATCGATTCAACTGATGTCCATTGTTGTTGTTTTAGGTTTAACGCCATTTTTCAGCACATGATAGGCAATACATGGCGGCCAGTATAACTCGTAGTCGTAGAGGAAGAACCCGGGAAAACCCCAGGAAGAACCACCGACCCTAGGAAGGTATTGGCAAGCTTTCTCACATACCCAACTTAGCCCAGCACGAAACTCGCGGACAGTGGCGAGAATGCACAGTGTTAGGTAAAGGCGAGCACTTCAGACATCTAGGCCGCACACACAAAACTTAGTTTAAGTTCCTGCAGAGAAATCATCTTCATGGGCTGCACTGATTTGAAAAATGTAAAAACCTCATCAACCGCTGTAATGTCACCTTCTGGTATAATTTTTCAATGTATATACTTCGTATATTTCACGATATTTTCCCCTGCGTTGATAGTGACTCAAACATGTTCCAGTTGTGACCACATTTTTCTAGTGTTTATTCACATTTCCACAAGTTTCATTTTCTTAAAAATCAGACGTAGTTAAATATTCCCAGTTAGTTTATATCTCAGTCTTTTGATACCTGAAATATATAAAAGTGTCACTGAAACATCGAAAATGAATCGATCGAGGTGCACGGGGGAAGTCTTCATAAGTGGCGTGGCGCCCCCGCTTAGCATCAGATAGCATGTTTATGTCATTTGCCAACCTCCCTCTCCCCCTGCCTCATAAATATAAGTTTTGTGAAGAGCTTGCCACGTTACGCTATGGTGAAGGTCAAAAGAATAAAACATTCAGCTGCAAAATGAAAAGAAAAAGCTCCCGACGGAACCCTATTCGCCTGGCATCTGGTGACATTTGTCCCATCTCAACCCCCAACCCGCTCGCGTCGCCACTATACCCCTTATATATGCCTACAATAGCAGGTGCCCGTCGAAGTACGGCTGTATACAAACAATTTAGTTAAGATCTTTATATGAACTCTACCTCTAGCTCGCTGATCCGACCATCCATAAATGCAGGTAGTCCAAATTAATTGCTCTTTAACTTGAAGTATCTACTTAATACTGAACTGATCAGAACTGGTAGGTAAGTAGTTATTCATCATTGGCACGTTTTAACGATAAGTTTAGCTTATTCTGATAATAAAGACAAACATCAAGTCAGACCTATAACGGGGACATGTATACCCTGATATTGAGTTTCTACCAGTTGGCGGATATTAATAAGGACATTAATTCAATAATATGTTAAGATAACCTTCCTCTCAGAAGATTTTGTATTGCGTTTGATTAAATCAAATCTATCAGTAAGTAGCTCGGTTGTATAAATGACCCTTTAGATTGCAATCGGGCATAATTCAAGTAAGATAATCCACTTCTTCCATGATTTAGAGATACAGAAACCTCCTTATGTCTCTATTTTGTGAAGATGAAAACAAAAACAACGCATACAATGTGAGAACAATAGCTTTGTACACCTGTTTTGTTGAACAATGTATCATTACTACTACGTGGGTGAAACTTGGTTTTCAATGTGCGAAGAACAGTAATAAAAGTCATATATATTTTTTAATATACTGTATATATATATATATATATATATATATATATATATATATATATATATATATATATATATATATATATATATATATAGCGTACTTTGTACCAATAAATTTTAGGATTTGTCTAAGAAAATGTGGCTTCAAAGAATTTGGTACACGATTATGTAACTGAAATATGTAAACATAAGTCGTTGCTGTTCATATTAGTTACACGTTTTCTAGCACTATAGCTGTAGAGCCCCCAATGTCAAGATGACACGAATGGTTAATGCGCATTCGTGATCCTGCATAAATCATATATTGACCCTTTCGAACAGAGTTGAGTAAACCCCAAAAGAATTAAGAATGGGTACAACTATGAACCGAAGATTTCAATCTCCTCTAATTTTAATTAATCAATTCTGAAGAAAAAAAAAATCAAGGTTGATAAAGGTATGGCCATCACCATGAACTATTATATTGCTTTAAAGTTCTGTTCTTTCGTACTTGATGAGGAAAGTTCATGATTCTGCTATTTGAAGGGTAAGGCCATAATTTTGCTATCTGAAGGGGTAAAGCCATGATTTTGCTATTTTTGAAGTCATAAGGTCCAGACTTTGAAATTTTAAGGGGTAAGGCCATAATTTTGATATTTGATGTTGTAAGGTCAAGATTTTGTTACTTGAAGAGGGAAGGCCATGACTTTGTCACTTGTAGAGGCAAGGCCATGATTTTGCTATTTGAAGCGGTAAGGTCAAGATTCTGTTACCTGAAGAGGTAAGGCCATGATTTTTGGAATCTTGTTGGGCGTGATAATATAATTAGTCCTTAATCATGGCACACGATATGTAACAGTTCAGTTCTGTGGGGAATACAAGAAACCTGGAACAGATCAAATTATAGTGTACTGTACTTGAATTAAATCTGTATTCCTTGTTGTCTGGAAATAATCTAAGTTTTAAAAGCTTTTTTTTCCGTTATTTTTTAACAAACAAAAGGACTTTTCTGTTAACTCAGGTAAAAGAAGTATTAGAAAAACTGAAAAACAGAAACAAATGACTGCCGTGAAACCACTCGATATCAATCAGTTATACTGCAGCCGCTTCAATTTTGGCAAATTTGGTAAATATACAATTTGCATAATTTATATGGATAATGCATAATGACACTGTTAAAGAGATGTTTTGATTTTAAAACAGGTTCGGGCATACATAAATGATATCCGGAAGCGTAAATTCCACACTTAATAAGGCATTCATACCATGTAAAACAACTGCCTATCACCTGTCCATGTGTTGTGACTTTGTACGAAATTTGTCTTACGGAAAGAAGTATAAAATCACAAAATAGCGTGAGTTGGACACGTTGTTCGGTGTAATGGAAACGCAGGTTGGCCCTGATATGCGACTATTAGATGCAGGTATGTTTAACATGGATGTATTTGATACTAGCGCAAGTATGACTCGAAGTCAAATGATAAAACCATGGTAACTATATCTATGATCCTAAAATTGTTGCTAAATTGTTCACGGACGTGAGATATGATAACAGGCCCAAGGTCTAGGTGTAGGTATGTCCCAGATTTAACCAACAGAATGAATACTGAAACAGACATATGTATGCATATTTGTGTGTTTAATTTTTGATGTTTTATTCTGACAACTTAATCCTGTCAGTGACTATGCCTCAAAGCTGGAAATTTTCTAGTGTAATAACGTATATTAATGTGTCTTCCAATTTCTTGTATCAAACATAGCAGAAAGTAAATTAAATTCAGTATCCAATAGGCAATATTCCAAAACTTACAAAGAGAATACTCCAGTCGAATCTAAACTTGTTTTTCTTCAGAGCACCTGGAAAATTCTATTAAAATTGTATAAATCTATGATCTAGCAGTTGCTAGCAAACATCGTTGACTGACTATAAAGACTGAAGACGATTGATTTTGGTGAAAATGCAGACAGTACTTATCGGGATCAGACCCAGTACGAAAATTCCCCTGGTGTTGAGCATTATGGCATGGATTAACAAAATCAGATATTGAAATAACATCTCTCTCTCTCTCTCTCTCTCTCTCTCTCTCTCTCTCTCTCTCTCTCTCTCTCTCACGCACACACACACACACATTTAAATTTGACTCTTAGTTCCAACTTTGTACAAATAAGTATATTTATTGATCTTGAATTTAAAGGAATAATTAGAAATTTCTGCAGAATTAAATTAAGACAATGCATGGTATTATTGCTGAAGTTGAATACTTTCCGTATATGCTTTATTTATAATGAATCAATTGTTTTGAAGCAACTGGCAACTGGCATGGGTAATGCTTATTTTTCCAACTTTCTTTAAGTCTTCCGTCGAAGTAACAATAACACAGAACCCACAATTTCAGCACAGGCTGGTAATCTATGTGGACATAGAACACGCTGTTTACCCTACATCTGTTGCAATTTCCAAAACCTAGTTAGCATACTACGAAGCAATACAACATGATAAACTATTAGAAGTGAGCCTCATACAGTTAACGTACCTACCTACCCAGTCCTA
Organism: Megalonaias nervosa; assembly: GCA_016617855.1. Lineage (NCBI taxonomy): Eukaryota > Metazoa > Mollusca > Bivalvia > Unionida > Unionidae > Megalonaias > Megalonaias nervosa. Next base: position 9,640 of record JAECUM010057240.1, read on the forward strand.
ATGTGGTCAATCGGTAAACGTCAAGCCACAAATTTGCAAATAAAGACAATGATATCAAGGGTACATTAGTATTCACGTCCGTCCATCCATGCGTTCGTCCGTATGTCCTTCCATCGGATACGCAATCTCGTTAGCTCAACCAATCCTGCAGCTTTTTATGGATCGCCACGGAACTTGGTAAATAGCATGGTTACTCTTGATAAATAAATATGATCATCACCTAAAGATGCGCATATCGAACAATCACTTTGCTCCCTCGTTTTCGTAAAATTTCTTTTATTCTTTTCTTTTTTCTTTTTCTTTTTGTTTTGTAAAAGTGTATGTTGTGTGACACAGTCTCATTAGCGCAACTTGTCCCCCAGTTTGTGATGGAATGCCGTGAAACTTGGTAAATTGTACTAATATAACCGTTGGATGTGTGTATCGACAAATCTCTTTGCGCCAGCAATTTTTGTTACTTACTACTCTTTTTCTCTTATAGGTGGCTGCAGCTTATAACACGATCTCGTATGCAAGACTAGTGCCGCAATGTTTGGCGGATTCCCATGAAGCTTCATCAAATATTATGGGCATCACCTGAAAATGCGTTTTTATATCGACAATGCACTTCGCTCTCTCATTTTTATTTGACTTATTGTCCTATATGTTGTGTAGCTTAACTCAACGTTTGACAATAATTTGTTTCGCATTTTGTTTTCTTGATTGCCATAAAACTGACAAATAGTATGGTAATCACCTAAATATATGCATTCTGTCAATCACTGTTCGCGCTTATTTTTTTTTTAATAAAGCTTTTTTCCTGTTTTGCTTCAAGCTAAATTCTCAACGCAACCAATCTCAGATTTCAAAGATTCGCTATGAATCTTGGGAAATGTTCTGATCATTTGAAGATTTGAAAATCTACAAATCACATTGCTTCTGCGATGCTATTTAGAGTTGTTACCCTAATGACTTCAAGGAGTCTGGTGTATAGTACCACAGAATCTTGTGAACACATCTGGTCTCAGTGTTCGTTGTTACGCCACGAAATTTCCAACGTAGTATGTGCACCATTTGAACAAGCGCATATTTATATGTCACTTTGTGTCGCAATATTTGTTAGAGTTATTGCCCTTTATGTCCTGCAGTTGTATGCAGTGTAAGACAGAATCTGGTAACTCAGCTTATTTGGCATTTGTTTTTAATGGAACACCGTAAAACTTGGTGTAAAGTATGATTATCATCTAAAGATACAAGCATTGACAAACCTTTGTGATCCGGTGAATTTTATAAGAGTTACTGCCTTTTTTGGCTTTCATATGGTGCATTGTGTAACAGAAATTTGTAAATGCAGTTACTCTTGCAGCTGTTAGCGGATTGCTGTGAACCTAAGTGCATGTAATGGTCATCATCAAAGGATATGCATGCTGACCAATCATTTTCCTCAAACTATGTTTAGATTTTTTTAACTGTGGATTCATCGCAGTCTTGGGTAGGAGCGATATATGGGAGACGTGGAGGTATATTAATGTGAGCTGAATGCTCACCGTTAATCTAATTAAGTTTAAGACACATCTGCTCAAATTTATCTTTCTGAATAAGGGTTCTTTGACAAACATTTTGTAAACTTTGAACAATAAACATTTCGACGGCACATGTGAAGCGGACACTAAGAAAACGTCATAGAGGAGACAATGGCATTTGTTGAAAGGGTTATTATACATTTATTAAAGCAGGGAATAAAGGAAGAACAAGAATAAATTATTAAAATTAACCTATACATAAGTTTACAACAGTTTGCACTCTAACTGATAGTACTCGAGGCCACATACGCTTGCTTCGTCTGTAATACATATGCAACTAGAACCGTAGTACACTCCCATATAAGTCGGGTCAACATGAAAACAACAAAGATCCTTTTCTGCCTTAGTATAACGCGCCTGCAGATCAGAGTCTATGTTGTTTGTTCTACTGATTACTCCTAATAAACTGCAACGACCCAGATCTGCCGGTACTTTATGCGACTGCAGAAATGGGTCTGTGCAGTTTGCAGTTGGACTCGTATTATAAACGAGTACAGACGGTGGTAGTTTGATCAATTTTGCCATTGTAGGTACACATAAAAGTAAAACTTTCCAACAAAGAAAAAAATCCTGGTCCAGTTAGCGTGTGAAGTGATAGGTCAATAAAGACTTGTGCAACGCGCGATCCCCCGCTCATGGGGAGCCTGGTATGCTAGATATTTGTAATGGCTGGTACGGAAAAGTGTTTTTTTTTTTTTTTTTGCAAAGCCGATTGCATTGCATAAGGCCAAGGTCTGGCTGCAAGCGAATGTAGGAAAATTTAATTATATAATGGAGAAAGGAAGGTGGTAAAAATTAACGCGAAAATAATAAAAATTTTCAGCGAAGGGCACAATCGAATGCATCTGTTGTTTTTTTAGACCCTTTGCTCATTTAAAAGTATCAATTACACAACAACCACTATGAAAGAAATGATAAACGAAACAAATTCAGATTATCAGGCACGTGAAATTTTGTTCTTACACTTTGGAGACTTTTTTAGACTTTTAGAATTAGTTTAGTCCTTATATAGCTCTAAATATTTCTTTTTCCAAATTTTGAAACTTTTATAGAAACATTATTTTAAAGGCAATTTCAGAAAAAGTTGGCCTCAGATTTGGAGAGAATACTCTGTCTGCTGACCTGGATATTTATTTCAAATCCGTGTTTTCCTTTCAGAAAATAATTTTTGTTATTTACATACATTTAAATAATGTGTTAATACTGAACAAAAATTGAACCAAAAACGTAATTATATATTTAAAATTACACACGTTATATAGTCTAAAGTGTCTGTGTGATCAGCTTGGTTAGACAAAAGCTTTTCCGACTACCACAACATACTTGTAAAACAAAATGCAATTAGGTAAACACTAGCACGTACCTGGGGATTAGAGAGAACATTGGTTCTTTGGACTGTTTTTATACGTTAGTTAATCGACATATGCTACACGCAGCCCAGAGGTCGATCGAAGAAGTATACAAAAAGCAAACGTTGACCTATGAATTACCTACATGTAAATCATTGAAGCAACATTAACTCCTTCTGTTGAGAAAATCGACCAGTAATGTTTATTTGAGGGAATAAATTAATTGCAATATTTCCATATAGAACAAGTTCTGGATAAAAATGTGATTATTTTTGTTTTCTTGACAGTTTAGATTTTGTTGTATTCATTCATGTTATAATTTTCCAGGATAAATGTTAAAATCAGAGCGATATAATGAGGCTATCGTGGTTTATTAAACAGCAATATATGGCCCGTTACATATGACGCCGATGTTTTAATGGTACCGAAATAAACTTCAACTTCTGGTCATATAGAAGCGTGAACAAAATTCAGTTAAACTCTAACAGGGTGTGTTTAGTTTGATTTTCATATGACGATGATGATATTACAGAGTTTTTGAAAGATTCTAAATATTCTTTTACATCTCTATACTCAAAAGTGCAGAGTAGTAAAAGGAATGCCAGGTTGGGGGTTGGGGTTGGGGAGGTTGTTTTTCTTTTGTTCTATTCATGTTTATTGTCGTTAATTTATATGACCTAAATAAAATAACCCTTCGACAGGTTCCAACTCTCTCACAACATAAATACTGCCTTTCATTGTCTCCGTTACTTGTGATGTTCTTTTTTAACAAATTCGCGATCATTTCTAGTTCAAGATACAAAATACTAGTCCTAACTTCTGCTCCAAATGCCATGCTGATAATCTTACAAAACATGTAGTGATAAACCGGGTGTCCTTCATATAAAGGTGTTTGCTAGAACAAGTTCTTTTGTATCCTTTTTATCTAGCAAGTATAACATGACAATCATTGGATGTCTGACATTGGGATTTAGAAGATCGAGAGATAAACAGTCACTAACAACGAGAAATGTCAGCTTCCATCGTATCCACTATCAAATAGGTCAAAGGTTAAAAACAGTCTCGTTTAGGGCGAGAATGTGTGGAAATAAATTAGATCAACTGTCTTAAGAAGGTTTCTTTGACTCATTGTTGCCACTGAAAAAGTTTTTTAGTGCTACAAACACCACCGCTATCAGAAATATTGTGGCAGTAAAAATCACTCGCATTAAACCCCGAGTTAAACAGATTAAATAACATTTAATTCAGCATCTCTAACATGAATACGTAATTTCCACAAAATGGCATTAAAACATGTTTGTCTTTATGTACTAGTGTTGACTATTGTCCGTTTCATCTTTTGATCGCTACAAGGCATTTCCTTTCGCAAAACTGGTTCTTTATCCCTTTTGTCTCCTTCTTTCGGGGTGCAAATTTGTTGTCCGTGTCTGGAACGCGGTTTTATGTCTACTTATTATTGACACTAAAGTTTATACGTTTTAGGCCAAATTCATATTTTTCAGTTACAAGTCGTTTGGTCTTTTCTTTGCAGTGGATCTTGCATGCAAATTTCTACCGCAGTGAAATTGTCCACGGACATCATTCCACAGGTAATTTGATAATCTAAATCTTTTTTTTTCGTTTGGACTTCACCGTTTTCTTTTGGCGTATTCTCCCTTCTTATATGTAATAACGATCGTTTCCGGTGAGCTACTCTTAAATTTTAGAAAACAGTTTTAATCTGTTCAGATATCGAAAGGTAGGACTGTAGTCAGGTCGTATTCCCATGAATGTAAGGCACAGTTAAGCATTCACAAAAATAATGAGGGTGAGTACCTTTGCTGTCGGAGCAAATTCATTTAGGCACATTATTTAAATTGGTAGAGATTACTTTCCACTACGTTCATGAACCTAAAACAAATAGACATCGGTAACTTCTTTCTCTCAATACATTATTAACATTAACACCGACTAAACAGTGGATTCTAATTACGGAACTAAACCACTATAGGATTTAAACTCGCATGCAAGTACCGAGTGTCGCCTTTGATCCGTATTTGCGCATACATCACATATCATACTGCAGGACCGTCTTGATTGAAACTGTTTACGAACTGTTGCTTAAAATAAATCGAAGGCAACTTACATGTACCAAATGTCTCCGTTTTCAGAACATTAGCTATCAATACTTTATCTGGTCACTGATGTCTAATGTCATATAATTTTCACTAATATAATGAGTGACAGCGTCTTGTATTCTTCCAGTAGAGCAACTACGTTTGTGCAAATTATATTTTGTTTCAAAACGCGGTCTCATCCCAGTGCTATGGGCAAGAGAGCCAGAGGGTGATGCAATCGGAAGACGCTTTTGGCCTTTCCGCCAGTGTTTGGAAAAACGCCTAGAACAAATACTAGTAACAGCCGTTGGATATACATGTACCTTGTTTTACCAAATAACATCATATGCACATCACAGACCCATTCGGAACACTCTCTTTCCGTTGCGAGTCGAGTAACTTCGACTCTGAAAAGGACTCAAAGATACTGGAAGTGATACTTCCCAAATTTTGTCAGTTTTTGGCGGTCGAAAGGGCCAAGGACGTTCAGATTGGTCACATACGGTCAAAAGGTTCATCACGAGCGACTCAACTGAGATGATTTATTCTTGTCCAAAATATACACAAGTTTCTTTTTCAAGTCAACTCACTAAAGAACTGGTGGATGTTCATGGCGAACGAGCAAATCTACGAATGGGCGGGCTCGGTTAATATATGCGTAGCGGATTATAGCACGTGGCTTGCGACGCTGTGTCAGCAAAAGATAAATAGATAACTTGAACTTTTATAATGATTGAATGAGTGGAACTGCTATGTTCAGTGTATTCATACTACTACTACTACTACTACTACTACTACCACTATGTTGTTGTTATTGTTATTATTATTATTATTTACCTTGTTGCTTCATACATATTTGTCAAAAGAAACTTTTGCGGTGAACCAGAAGAGAGATTAGGGTCTGGTCTGAGCTAATCGGCAGCAGTTAAATAATGTCAAATCGTAACTGAATGATTCCACGCACCAAAAAAAAAACCGCTCCTTGTGCCCGGGTAAGCCAACTTTCTTGTTGATAAACGACATCAATCGGCAGCCGGAGTTCAATAACAACTAAGATCATTGCAAATAAATTTTCGCGATTTTACAAGTATGTTCCCCTTATCTATGTCACTCCATGCTCACGTCTAGAAATTATCGATTTTGTAGCCTATTTAAATTGTGACATTTTGAACTTTCGTCGTTTTAACCCTAATATCGGCTAGACTTTATCTTTGAACTCTCAGCACAAATTTAAGAAACGTGAGTTTATCTAAACACCTTGATGTATGACTAATTCCGGTCGATACTTTCATTACAGTTATAAAGATACGGGATGAAATTAAAATCTATAGGACGTGTTAATTGAAAATCCGCAGTATTTTCAAATACATGTAATTTATCAAACGAAAGATGCAAATGTAAGATGTTTAAATTTGATTAAACAGGTGACACAATTCAAAGAATCCTCAGGCTCTGGTATTGCAAGTCTGCATTGTGAAACTAGATTCTATAATTCAAAGTCGCATTTGCCCCGTTTCTTCCAGGCCAAGATAAACCCCACTTTCAAAGTACCCGCAGCTGACTGGTAATGATGTATTTTTGCTGAATAGTTCTGACATTTATTATCACTGAGAATTGTTGTGGGAGTATACCAGACGTGGCTATGGATCAGTTGTGGTGTCACACCCCGTAAATAGACTACTGTGTCAATCAACTAAACATTCATGACGGGACACGGGTGGCTGAGTAGTCTAAGCCTTTAAAGCGTTCGCCGTTACAGATCACTGACATATACGTTCGCGTGGGTTCGAATCTCGGCTCTGTCCGCTTGAGTACGTGAGAAAGAATGGCAATAGCTTCTTGTGGGTCGTTGATTCTTCCCAGAGTGGGGGTTGGGGTTTCCGCCCAAGGTTCTGGCCGCCATGTATAGCATATCATGTGCTGCAAAATGGTGTTAAACCTGCAATAGCCACAAACCCAAAACCATTCATGCACCCCATTTAGGTCGAAGTTGCCAAAGATGTTAGGGATAAATAAAAGCTCTGCATTACACTGAAGGCCGTAAAAAGCGATCCCCATGTACTCATATAAATTTCCTCTTTTCCGTATACCATATATGCTCGCTTATATGTCGCGTTGAAAGGCAAACAACATCGATCATTATACTCCTATAAATCTGCAAAGACCATTGTCCGCTAGCGTAGATCTAGGTCTATACATGTTACTTTTGGCCCCGACTTATAAGCGAGTATAGTCGGTATGTGCTGGTCGTGCTTTTTATTTTCTTGTAGGATTTCGTCATATATATCCCAGACAAAGTGTAATTTAAATAATTTTCTATTTGTTGAAGTTCACCTGGCTTCGGTTGCCGCATGTAGATGGAGTGTTTCATTTAATTATTATTCGTATTCCCATCACTAGTCTGTTATCAAATGAATCTCTCTCTCTCTCTCTCTCTCTCTCTCTCTCTCTCTCTCTCTCTCTCTCTCTCTCTCTCTCTGTGTTTCAAAAGATATATTGCATGTACTTATTACTAACTTGCATGATCATGCATACACATAACATGTATTGCGTTGCGTAATTCATTTGCACGCAACCAAAATCAGACAGGAGCGGACCTACCATACCTGCCAATCTTTTAGTATACAAATACTTAGCACAGCTGAAGCAAAAGCCATTCATGAATCATATGTTATAGACAAACATGGGAATGGAAAACAAATTGACACATTACACGCTATCGTAGTCTGAAACGGAGGCGGTGAAAATGAAAGAAACAATAAAATAAACAGTGGTTTACTGTGTATATTGGAATATTCAAGCCCTCCCCCCACCCCCACCCCACACACACTGAAATTCGATCGCAAATATCACTACATTACAGATTGTGGTTAATATGTTTCGCAGCCTTCCGTATGAACTCGTTTATAAGTCCAGTCAAACTGCAAGCAACAAAGATCCTGACCTGCCGTTGCATAATGTGCCTGCAGATCATGGTTTGTACAGTTTGCAGCTTGATTATAATCGAGTGTAAATCGTATAATCGAGTGTAAATCGTACCGCGCCTAAGTCGGATCCAACTGCAAACTTCATAGACCCAGATCTAACGTCGTATAATGCACCGGCAGATCTGGGTCTATGTTGCTGCAATTGAACTCGACTTACGAGCGAGTACATACAGCAAATAATGAGGTCGTTCCATTGAAAAAGTGTTGCATTTGCTCCGATTCTCATTCACATTATAGTGCATTTCTGTTGCATATGTATGCCAGACCTGCACATTAAACTGAACACAATTCTGACTATAAACACAGCTTGACGTTTCGAAATTATGCTGACGTATCATATCTTGCATGTCAATCGTTGAAAATATAGGGAGAAAAAGAATAAAGCAATAAAATTACTTTCCATGGATTCTACCCACTGCAGAGCAAATGACGCAGGGTATTTCTTTATAGATTCCTCCATCGACTTCAACTTAGCGCATATATATATATATATATATTTGGGAATAATTATTATTTTGAATTGTCTATCAATCAAAGAAGACGTAGGCAGACAGCCACGCATCCATCAATATTAACACCATGAAAAGTGTGTTTTAAAGCTCTGCGGTAAATTAAAATCATGCCGCTACATGCCTTGCAGGATTGTCCTTTTTAATATAAAGGGGTAAATAACGATTTTTAGATTGTTGTTTGTCTTTCAGGTTTTAATTTATTCATTTACATTTGAAATGTGATTGCCGAATATATGTATTATTCTCTGTCAATCGGAGCATAATCGGGCTTTTCCGCCAATGATCGGATAAATACATCTGATACATTATTATTAATCCATCATTGCTCGTGTATAACAAGCTTCAAAATAACGAACTTCTAAACCGATTAATAGTATTCTCGACATTTATTGAGCCTCGGCCCAAGTTTCTTTTGAGAATACGTGGTAGGATCTGCATGGCATCATGTACCAAGAGATCTGGGTCAACATTCTCGATTTTATATGCAATATTCAAAAGAACACTGTAGATCATGACCTTTCAGCGCATTAAATTTTGGCAGATCTATTTCATGCTGCTAGCAATTAAATGCGCGTTATACATTTCAATAATGTATTACCAGGTCTAAGTCAACGCTGCTAGCGATTACGTGTGCGTTATAGACTGTTAAATAACGTATTACTATATCTTGGTCTACACTGTTATTTATTACATGCGCGCTACACACGGCATTAACTATTACCTGCGCGCTATACCTGGTTAAAATCGTATTATCAGTAATTATAAATAAAAGTAGTTCATTCTCCCGTGTTTGCGACATGATTCTGCAGCGGTCATATTTTTTTTCTAATGATTTTTTTAAAATATTGTAATGGCTATTAAACATTAGATTCACAAATCAACTCAAAATCTTCGCATGATTTATTTTTATCAGTGATATCCTAAAATCAATCACACGCACTTGTTTAGTAAAGGCGCTGCATAACTGGCAACGTCAACAGACTGCAGAGAAAAGGCAAATACCTAAAGTTTGCGTTCAGGTACCAGTAACTGCAAGTCTCTCGTTAGTATATGCATACATATGAAAAAAGTACTCGTGCAGTCTGACACATCGTTTAACCTGCATTTTGACCCGTGAGTAAAAAAAAATAATACTGACTGGGTTATTCTCTAAGTACGTGACTAACATCTGATAACATTACGTCTTCTTTATCTATACCATCAAGTTAAAACAGAGTAATGAAGAAAAGGATTTTTCTACTTATCGAAAACGACAAAAAATATCATAAATCGATATCTTCCTATTTCATCATCGATAAGCATCGGCGATTTCTCGGTCTAATTGCCGGGGGTATTAATATGTTTATTCTTATATAATAAAAATATAATTACAGAAGAGAAAGTAATCTAAGCAGTTATCAATATGCATTAGGGTTTATATTCGCTTTTAAGGCAGACATAATGCGCCAGCAGCTCTGGATCTGTGCAGTTTTTTAGGAGTAAGCAGTAGAACTAACAACATAAGTCCTGATCTGCAGACGCATTATGCTACGGCAGATAAAGGTGTTTGTTTGACTCGACTTATAAGCGAGTATGAACGAAGTTACTATTTTTATTCTTGTTCTCGCATCTGATATGAACATGGAATTTTTGAACTGAAGTCATGGGAAATATCCAACCAATCAGGGAAATGTTTAAAAGAAACGTCCAATGTAACCTAGTAATTAATTTTAACAAACTTTATATATATATATATATATATATATATATATATATATATATATATATATATATATATATATATATATATATATATATATATATACTATATATATATATATATATATATATATATATATATGTCATATACGACATTATCAAACGTTACAGTTCTGCTATCGCGCTAGTACAGTGGCGTAATTCGATTCATTGTCGGATGTTTATAGATGAGAATCTTCCTGATAACTGTGAATAATAAGATTTTATTTAAACACACTTAAAAGTCATATATCGTCTCCATCAGAATTACTTTCATGACACGTGCACAGAAGTATGAAAGTAAAGATTGTGAGAGATGCATATAATTTTTCTTTCAATTCTAACATATTTTTTCCTGGAAATGTCAGGATTTGAAGGTATTCCTACCGCATGAGCCGGTTCATTACCCCCCCCCCCACAAAATACATAATTTTGTTTCAAATTTTATTTCCACATTCAGAAAGTGTCGTGAAAGGGCTGGAGGTCAGGCCCAATATTCTGCTCAGCAATCATTTTGAATACTATTTTTCAATATTTTTGTTCGTCATCGTACAGGAAAATATATAAAAAAGGATGCTGGACGGACAGCAACGTGTAATACACGTAATTTTTATGAAGAGACATTTACGTGCCATATAGCAACAAGGTTTGTTATAGATAGCAAAGATAATACCATCTGTACCTGCTGATAAGTCGAGTCCAACTGAAAACAACATAAATCCTGGTCTGCCGTCGCACAATGCGTCAGCAGATCGGGATCCATGTTTTTTCCTATTGATTAATCCTAACAAACTGAATTGACCCTGATCAGCTAGCACATTATGCTACGTCAGATCTGGTCTGTGCATTTTGCAGTTGGACTACATTTACAAGCGAGTACATACGGTCGTTTATTTTGTGCTGCCTGTGTCCCGATACAGTGTTGATGTAGGCATTATATCGCAGGAGATTTTAACTTCATTCGCAATTTATCGGCATAGGTGATGCGGTAAATGGGCAATAAAGTCATACACTTTCAAAATTTAAAATGATATTATATGAGGAGAATATTCACAGAAGTCAGCTCCAATAACTCGAGTTATTTGGAGAGAACAATACAAAAAATGTACTTGTGGGTTTTTTTTGTTTTTTTTTTTTATATAGTTAGGACATGAAGTTCAGCATCTGACAGAGACATGATACATTGTCCAAGTGAGTTTTCTTTCCTTTTATGTATTGATCGAAATGAAAGTGAAAGCTAAAGCAAAGTTCAACCAGAAACTCTCTCTCTCTCTCTCTCTCTCTCTCTCTCTCTCTCTCTCTCTCTCTCTCTCTCTCTCTCTCGTCAATTTACAGTTTAAATCGCACTTATTGAAATCATGTATATGTCTCCTTTTGTCAAAAACGACACATGAAAGGTAGTGTAGTATACACGGTACCTTAACACAGTTATTATTATTCCCCGTAATTTAGATAATTGGCTGAAATTAACACTATAGTTGATAAAAGGGGCAGCACGGGTCTGCGTCTCAAGATAATGCCTGACGTTTCTTGACAAAGAGGGAAATCGAAGGGGCCCAAGCCTGTGGAGGCTGAACAGGAGAGTAATACAATGTCAGGGAGTCGTTCAAGTTGCATGATTTCAGTACCTTGCAACCATTACTCTTGCGATTCTTGTGTACTAAATTTGGTGTTAAACAGAAAGATGTGGAGGGGGAGAATACAATTCAGTTTAGCTTGCATTTTAACCAAGTTATAAAATCACTTGCTTCCAAGTGTCATATGAGCAGACTGTTCACCCCACTAAAAAAGTAACCACAGATCCGGCGGTTTTAAATAATTTATGACGGTTACCGTCTGTACTTGTTTATAACACGAATCAAACTGCAAACTGCACAGACGCCGGCAGATCTGGGTCTGCACAGTTTGTTGGGAATTATCAGTAGAACAAACAACATAGACTCTGATGTGCAGGAGCATCATGCTAAGACAAATATGGGTCTCTGTTGTTTGCAGTTTACTAGACTTATAAGCGCGTACAGACGATATCCCTGCGAAAAAACGTGTCCCGCATACCAGTCAGTTTTGTGGGTTAGTCTTTGCGCGTTTCTGGAGGAAGTACTATTACATTCATAGCGTAAATCGCATTTTTCTATAAGAATTGCACTTCATATTTCACAACATTTGTGAAGTCATCAAGCTTTGAAAAGTTAATACTCGCTGTACGAACGACCGTAGCGAATATTTACCTTTTCTAATTTTGTACACTTCCCAAACTTTGAATTTGTTCAGATAATGATTTTATGATGCATCGTTTCATGCGCTTAAAAAAATACTGTATCTTCTTTACCTGTTATATGTTGTATCAACGTGCGTATTTACTTTTCGTCGGAGAAAGTTTTCTAACTTGGAATTTTGGCAAAGTTTTAGGCTTTACCGTTTTTGCCACCTAGCATTTACTTGGCACTATATAGCCAAGATTGTGTTGATGTGCCGTTAAACCCGATACATAAATTTATTTTCATCCTTTCCTTACCTACTCCCGAACATATGATTTGGATAACAAGTAACACCGTACATATTATAAATAAAACTATGCGACAGTTTGAATATCCACACAATGGAGACTAAGATTGGCTTACAATATAATCTTAAACTGTCCGTGCAATGAAAGAAAGAAGGAATGAGAGAAAGAAAGAAAGAAAGAAAGAAAGAAAGAACTTCATGCTCTAATTTCAAATATTTTGATCTTTTATAACTTCGCTCTGTGCGAGGCTAGAAATAAATATTTCGACAGCGGGTTGTTTGTATATTTGTCTATTCCACCCCCAGGCTCCGGGACTTACAAGAGACATGGTTAGTTCAGGGACATGGACTAGGGCCTGATGAGCTCAGGGACGTAGTTTAGGCCTAATGAGCTCAGCGACGTGGACTAGGCCTAATGAGCCTATTAATAGGCGGTTAATGGAGGAAACCTGTTGGTCCAGTGATGATGTACACGCTGTGGTCTTTTAGAACAGTTAGTTATATATATATATATATATGTAGCAACCAATATATATATATATATTTAACATATCTATATATATATATATATATATATATATATATATATATACTGTATATATATATACTATATGCTATATATATATATATATAGAGAGAGAGAGAGAGAGAGATTGTTTCGTGACTAAGGAGTTGGTAGTTAGTGTAGTTAGTGAAAGTCTTAATGTGAAAGCTTTATTGATGTAAATCTATAAGTAGATTATTTTTTCGATACTATTTACTTTCAAAGACTTGCGCTTTCACAATAATATAAGAACATGTAAGCCGCACCAATTGCACATAAGCTCTACAATCATGATGCTGATAAACGTTTTCACGTAAGGGTGTATGTATTTGTCAGTATAAAGCCTCGTAAAGGCGTATTTTTTTTTTTTAAATCGAATTAAACATAGTACTAAACGTCTTTTAACAGGACGAATAACGTTCAGAACCTTTTGATATATTGTGTAAGGTTTAAATAAATGTTTATTTTGTTTTATTCACTGCTTCTATTCAGCTTTGCTCGTAAACGACAAGATAGATTGATTTATTTTTTAATCTTGCTTGAATATCCACTCAAAGATTTATAATCCAAGACTAAATGATGTGTACAAAATCCCAGGACGAACGAATCCACGTGTTTCCTAATATTACCTGCAGTAGGCTACAGATAGCAGTGATATAGACAGAGGTAAAGCATATATTATCAGCACTTACCTTTATAAACCTCCCCAGGTCTATATTTTTCTGTCGAAATTTTAATCCTAAAATTTCCATCGCCACTAGATTGCTTTGCAGTTGTGTGTATCGGTCTTCTGTCACAAACAGTGAGTTGCTTTGCATGTACATGTGCACATAATGTAAAACATAACAAATATATAATTCCCGAAAATGTAATTCCACTCATTTTAACGGTCATGGAATATTTTCCACAAGTTAACCAGCTTCAGAAATCATCGAAAACAATGTAACAATATAATATATTCCATTAAGGAAATCACATAAACTCCTTTTTTTTTCTAACGGACAAATGGAAATGAAAGGGAACAAACTTTATCGCTAACTTCTTACAAATCTCAGCTCAACTGATATGCGTGCTTATTTTCTCAGATCGGTAAACCACGCACGTACAAATCAGAGGCAGTCCAACACGAGAATGATAATAAAATATGTAGAGCAAGACTAAAACTCTATCTGGTTGGCTACAGCGCTCCAGTAAGCCCGCCCCAAAAGTATCGCTTATCCAACAAAATACTTTTTCGTATGGGTTTGGCTTTCCAAAGCTGCGTGTAATGTTGGTCTGTAATGAATTGAAAAGACCGTATCCTATGTAAAAAAGACAGGAAAAGAAAAACTGCTGCTACCTGTGCCGACAGTTATTTAACGTCCAAACAGCGACAGTTATTTAAATGGCACTACCTGTGGGCTATCAACACTGAGGCATGAAATACAACTGTTAGGTAAATGGAGGGTGTGTAAATAATGCAAAGATACTATTTACACGGCCAAAGCCAATTCAGAAAGCTGTATATAAAAACATTAAATTTATTTACCTGTAATTTTCAACAGGCACTTGCTCGTCGTTCAAAATCAATAGGAAACTTTTTGCAATCAGAAAAAAAATAAAAGATGGAGCATTTAGAAGTGCGAGCAATTAGCATGCGAGTTAAACCACGTAATTAACATATTAAAACATAAATCAAATTTCCTATGATCTAGCCAGAATTGTATAATTAATAACTAGGAAACCCTATAACACACAGATATA
>JAECUM010057241.1:0-18252 GCA_016617855.1 Megalonaias nervosa
TATATATATGTCTGAGTTACATGATAAAGTCGCTGTTGGAGAACAATAATACTCCATTCGGCTGAGCAGATCAGGGCCTTTATCATAATCCTCATGATAGAGAAGCCTCGAACTAGCGAGTTAACATCACTAAAATCGGCGCCTCTAGTTATCGAAAATAGTCTTCATACTATAGCGAAGACGTGGAGATAAGTCAGAAATTTCTCTCTTTTCTTTGGATTTCGGACTTGTCTCCACTTTGAGGGACAAAAAAATATGATGTGGAGAAAAAGAAGAAAGAGAGAGAAGATGAAAGGGGGAAAAACCTACAGAGATAACGAGGAAACATCGTCAGTCACAGTGGCTACATTAGGAGTCGTATCCATTTACGTAAAATCTAAATGAGTAACGATCCCCTGTTTTCTTTGACAGAGCACATTTATAGGTGCCCCTGCAGCAGAATAATGTGGATGAACAGCATATATTTAAGGTCGCTACTACTCTGTTCATTGAATCAAACGTCTGCTCCTATCCTGTAGATAAGTTTACTGATATCATCGATCTCCTTGGTATTCTACAATACCTGTGTTCTGTGTTTCTGAGATTTTCGCTGATGGTGACTGCTTGGAGATTATCAATGTTATTATCGATCTTGTTTCTGTTAGTATCATTGATCACCAGTCCGGCGGAGACCATGCTGTAATGACTTTCATACAAAAAACTTGATATCAGCATATTTTTTTTCTAATGCCTTATGGATTCGAAACATGTACCCTAGGGCATCTGAGGTTATTAGTCACTAATCTTTGACGATTTCCTCTCCAGATATGTCCTACTCTGCCTTACTGATCGCTCTCATAGCTATTGAAGATACGATGAGACTCCCAGTGCGACATTTTCTCTGTTGCCGTATTATACTATACTACATAAATCAAGTCTCTACTTGTCTGATACATACTAAGGCATTTCGATGTATTCCACGCAATAATGCCTGCTCCATGTGGTATGGAAATCAACCAAAAATCGATTCTATTGGATCTTACGATCACCTCAGGACCTGACCAATCGAATTGTACAGATCCACTGTCTGTGCTGAATCATTCTCCGGGAATATCTTTCCAGCCACACTTCACACAGCTTAATCTTATCATAGTTCTTTCCAATAGGAAACGTGAATAGAGTATAGTTTATATATGCGGTAGCGGAGTAATGTTTCCCTTGGCCGTCTTGAAATAACGAGATAAGTTGTAATTGATGGTCAGGGTGCTGCCGGTGGTCACGGTCACGAACTCCATCTCGGTGCCTGGCATGATCTTGAGAGAGTTGCTGTATTCAGAAGGAGGCGCCTGATTAAATAATAGGCTGCTATTCTTGACGTCATCGACATAAGATTTGCTGACGGCATCACCGCCAAATAAAGGAATCCCCAGGGAGATGATTTTATGATTATTCATGGATATATCTCCTGCCATGATCTCTGCACTCAGAAGTAAGCATGCCGTGTTGTATTATGCTACACGAGAAGAGACTTAACTCTGAGATGACAATCTCTGAGATTACTATCTCTGAGATACTATCTCTGAGATTACTGTCTCTGGGATCGTGATCTCCGAAATCATAATTCCTTGTATCAGGATAAGTAATAGTGACCCGTGGGAGGATCACTTCTCAGGAGAAGAGCTCCATGAGGCCTCGATTCCAGATAAGAACGTGCTTTCTATTGGTCTTCGTGACTCTGGATATCATTTTTCTCTTATGACGGAATCAAACGATGGGATACACATTATCACCAGGTCTCATCACAAGAATGTTTGGCTTTACTACCACCATCACAGGCACGATGTCTTCCGATACCTCTCTGAAGTTTATCAGCTAGGCACGATCAAGTCAATCCGAAGTATAACCGAGTCAGGTGCGCCAGGGCCAACGACGTGATAACGGAACAGTTCGGAGACCGGCGTGCCGTAGATATAGAAAATAAAACGTATCATCTGCATAAATGGCAAGATCCACGAAATTCACGATGTGCTTTCATGATGATGATGGCAACACTATCGCGCTGAATAAAACCTAGCTGGTCTTCCTGGTTAAAAAGAAGATCTCCTACATGTGGTAGGGAAGTCTCGGAGATCAAGTCTCCTAGAGATAAGTCGGAAAATCCTTTTAAAAACATTTAAAAAATTTCTGAATTATCTCCACTGACGAGCCTCCGGGGACCTTGTCTCGATCGAGGGATTACAATCCCGGAGTTAAGACCGATCACGATAAGATAATAGGAAAACGGTCGATCGTCGGTCCAGGATATCTCCATGATGCGGCTGCATTATCTCTGTCAGGAGAGAACATGAGTGGTGATCGCAGAATGGAAAATCATAAAATCCTTTTGCTGGCTACTCCGATGTTTGCCAGTGATGCCGCCAATAAGAATTATGTAGACTCCGATGAGCTGAAGACTCACTCGTGTTCTTACTGACTGTGCGGCGCCGCTGTTCCGAGTATCCACAGCAATTCGTTGAGAGTCGTAAACGGGTATGGCATCGGCTTCTCTCCAGATTTTGTAGCTAGGATCTACACGATCAGCTACGATCCCTTTCCGCACTATAAGACCGCCACAGGGAGATTCCTCTGACGAATGCTTCCGTCGATGTCACCCTGTTCACGTTTCTCACAGGAACTCAGTCGATCAGCTAAAAATCAATCAGGAGTGGCTGGAAAGAAGTTCCGGAGAGTGGTTTACTTATGCTAGCTATTATATTACGTAGACATGGCCTCAGCTGTCGGTTTTTACCAGAGGACCTAGCCTTTTTTATAGACTACCGGCGTCCCTCAGTCGGGATGGACTAGAAACTGTAAGATCGATTATTTAGAATTACCTGAGTTAAGAATATTCACTTACAGATAGAACCATATCGTCCATGGATTGACGTCCGCGGCCGCTCTTATCCCTCAGATCTCTGATAACAAGCGATTCATGCTGGAAAACAGAAACAGGTTCGAGAACACTGAAACGATGATCTCTGAGCTGGAGAATGCTATGAATACTCGACCGCCATCAGGAGTAGATTTGAGTGCGATTCGGTCTCAGATCAATGACATCATCGCTAAGATAGAAGATATAGGAGACAGGACCACAGTGGTTGACCAAATCAACCGAAAATTGGTCGGAAGGAATTATCAAGTGAAGATTAAGGAGCTCGAGGATAAGACGAAGGCCATCGACGACGATGTGACTGCGAAAACAAACATTATCATACATATGAAGGAGATCACGCTGGATAGAGAAGGTAAGATCAGAGAGACCGAAGGAAAGATATTTCGGATACATGAGGCAGAAAAGAAGATATCCATGCTGAAAAAGAAATTAGCCGACACTCATAAGTCGATTCGAGATGGTGTCGATGAAAGCTTTCGTAGAGATGCTAGATTAAGTGCCTTAGAAGGATCGGATGAAGTTTTTGAGGCGAGGATGAGAACTGTGAATTGTCATGGAAACGAGAACCAAGATGACGGAAAGTGTCTCTCTCACGGCCACCGTGATATTTACAGGAGATCGCACACTCAAAAGACAAATCATTATCGTCGACACTCCAGAACTGTACATCCTGAATAAGGAATATGCATGCTACAAAAGTCCTCATCCAGAAGAGAGATATGAATACTTGGATAGTCCATTTAATCAGCTGATATTCAGCGATAACGCTACCGGAGGCGAGACATCCATTGACATTAAAAATAATTCGATCCACGCCTTTACCATGGGGGTGATATTAATATCTACCGTACGAAAACATAAACTCGTCGTGGTGCTGAGTTCACTTGGTGCCACTTTATAAGGTGATCATCATGATCAAAAACCCACCCACCATGGAGGCATCACGATGGAGATATGAGGTGATCAATGAAAAGCAAAAGGATCTTCGCGAGGTGATCGAAACTGATTTGGCTCCACTCATCGGTCTCCCACGCACTTCTCAGGCCTGCGATATTTTGTCTCATATTTTTATGATTATCATAGTCAGCTTATTTGCATCAGCTGGGTCTATATCGGTGATCTCATACATCTACACCGAGATGATTGATTTTGTCGTCCTCAGTCTCGATCTGCTGGGTATGATATACCCATTTACCAACAGAATATTAGTTCTGCGTCAGCTGTACCACTTGGAGATGATCATGGATGCGGAAAGTACCCTGAATCGTATCTCGATCAATATACCCATGGTGATATACGCAATTAATGTCTCCGTCGACGT
Organism: Megalonaias nervosa; assembly: GCA_016617855.1. Taxonomy (NCBI): domain Eukaryota; kingdom Metazoa; phylum Mollusca; class Bivalvia; order Unionida; family Unionidae; genus Megalonaias; species Megalonaias nervosa. The sequence continues at coordinate 4,233 of JAECUM010057241.1, forward strand.
TTATGAGATGTGTGTGTCACTTATCAAACTGTTTTTACAACCAAAGGACGCGATCCAGACGAAATCGATGAACATCAACTCGGACCTGAAGTTGGAGCCTTCCAGGTGCTAGTGGAGATAAGTCCGAAAATCAAAAACAACAAAAAGAAAAGATTTCTCACTTATCTCCAGTGCTGACGTAAGGGGTTGATCAAGCCGAGGCCGCATGCAAATCACGTGACCGAGGTTATAGGTCAAGAAACAGAAAATGAACGAGGAATTAGGGACATGACTTACTATATAGTAGCTCTACAGCGGCATGGACTCGGATAGTGCAGAAAGTGCGCTCAGTTAGAGGCTGGTATATCATATAGTAGCTCTAAAGCGGCATTGACTGGTATAGTACAGAAGTGTGCTTAATTGGATAAACGCTATATCATATAGTAGCTCTACAGAGGCATTCACTGGGACTATCACGCTTTTTCGATCAATTAAAGACTAGTATATCATATAGATTCGACGACGGTTGATCCTCCTCGTCATTGTAAATCATCACGTGGCTATCTTTCGTACTAAGCAGGAGGCAATCTCGAGTTATCGTAACGCGATCATCTTCTTTATCAACTTCAAGTTCTATGGTGTATCTGGTTAGCGAGACGATCGATGCCGATACTGAGGTGATGCGTTGCACCGTGGGTTCCAACGAGACCATCAAGTCGGATTAAACCAGATGAGCTGCTCTCGACGTTGATTCGATGCAAAACATAAGCAACATCGCATGCCTGTTCGAGCTGATCTGCAAGGTCAGGACAACGGTGCTGAGAACCAACAGTGGTTGCCTCATCCTCGGGTCGGCGGGAAAGTTATTTACTCCTGAAGAGGTCTGAGTTACATTGCCGAATACTATTCTTCCTCGAGGGTAGATCTCCAGGCGGGTATTCATGGTTTGAACCTCTCAACGATGAAAACGAGTGCAGGTAGTCGACCTAAAGAATAACCAGAGTGAAGGACGTTGTATGATTCCCTGGTCTGAAACCTAAGAAAACTATCTGGATTTCAATCTGAGCGAAAATGACGTGTCCGAATCAATCTGCTGTGAAATCGCTGAGAAGCTGACAGGGGACACCAACGGTCTCATCTTTGGCGGCATCCAAAACGGCAACATGGTAGTCTTTTTCATCAAAGCCCTGGACGTACTGTTCAATCTGCGATAGAGATCATGATAAGATAGAATCGCAGATATTTATACGCGATAACTTTCTCTCTGCACTGTCAAAGATCGCAGTCTGGAATGACGATTTCTTACCACTCCGAGGAAGAGCAGAAACAGGAAGAAACGTAATCCGATGATCTCAGGAATGCTCTGACTAGCTGGTTTTTACACAGACGTCTCAGGCAGAAGAAATCAAGAAATGCTTGAACACCTGCGTTCTGGAGAGAGATGTTCCTCCCATGAATAGCTCCTATAAACTCCTGAAATGGTTTGATAATAAGCTTATCGACACGGACAATGTCGATTGTCTGGTCAGCATCGTGGTCAAGCATTACTCAATGATCAAGAAGATGAAACATAATCCAGCAAATATCGTCGGTTTATCTCCATCAACCGCCTAAGCATGAAGGAGGCATCAGCTGTTACGGAGATACGTCCGAAAATTATTAAATCGAATGTTCTGCATTGGTCTGAGTAAATCAGAAGCGGCATGTAGTACCATAAGTCAATTTCAGTTAGGCGTGGTCATGTCTTACCGAAAGACGTCGTCCAGTAAAAGCGCGGCTGACTATCACCTGGAGTCGTGAATGGGAAATAGATCTGAATGAACACAAACGTTTCATCATTCAGACTGAATGGATTCAACGGATCGGAAAAGATGGTCGACTGGATGTGGTGCTGCTGGATGAGTTGCATGGAATCCTGCGACAGGTGGTGCGTAACAAAGAGCATTGGAATCATCTGGAAAGGTTAATCGGACGAGTTGAACGTGTCATTGTCCTAGACACGGATTCCAACGATGCGGATGTGGCGCTGATAGAAAAAATCCGAGGCAGAATCACACGCTAATGAGTAATGAGTACAAACCAGATCAAGATAAGCGGATTAAGATTCATCTTCACGCGCAGGGATGCCTGAATTAGCTGATTAACGATGGGAAATCCAACCTGGGCAAAAAACTCCCCGAAGGCAAAATCACTGTGTTCGCTAATGCTATGCGTCGAGGTCCTTATTCCGTCGAGGAATTGGCAAAGACGCTATTGTCAACGGGAGCCCGAGTGCGCTACAATCATGGAGACAACAATCCCTCTCAGAAAGGAAACGATTTCAGTCACCTCGAGACGACCTACGATGACATCGATGTGGTGATTTGCAACATGAATGTGGAAGATGCTATCTCGATCGGCGATCTGAGATTTACCAAGCTGTACATGTTTTCGTCATGCAGAGGATCGGTAGAAGCCACCAAGCAATTGATGCACCGATTCAGGTGCGTCTCCGAAATCGACAACGTCCCTTCGAAAAAGAGTACCTTCCACGGACCGATCTCCATCAAGGGAATGCAGGAACTGATGATAGCGAAAGGAAAGTATCTGCTCCAATTCCCCGATATTTCTCAGTACAGATCACCCTTCGCTGATGACATGCACTTGGCGTACGGGATGGTCTTTTGTCAAGCGGTACTGGAAGAAAATATCTCCTGCAGATACTTCACCAATCGGTTTCTCACGACGATGATTGCAAGAGGATACACACTGGAGTACGTCGACGCATCTAAGCCTGAACTACCCTCGGAGTGGTTTTCACACGAAGTTCACTCTGCGTTACTTGTCCCCTACCGTCATCTGAGAAGCTAGAGGGTAAGGTACTCAAGAGCTGGGACGATCATGACACGTATATCTTCGAACCTGTCATGGACAGCAAATACATCTACGATGATAGACTGGAAGACTCTTACGAGAAAAAGAAATCCCATCTTCAGAGCGTTTATCAAGTGGAGATAAGTCAGGGAAAAATGTCGGACGGCGACGTGGAGTGGTTGCATGGTTCCACAGAAATCTACGATCGCTATAATCTTAAGGTACTCGGTGAAGAATACGTTATTAAGGAAAAGCATAAAGGCTATAGTTCCTCAGAGAATGATAAACTAGCACTGACAAGAGAGTTTCTGAGCGTCTTAGAATTACCGGGCTACAATGAATCCTTGGTGTTTGGAAAGGAGATGGCCATAGAAGGCGTAGATGCCATGGCGTCGTTGACGGCGCTATGGAATAATGTATTTCAAGAAAAATGGGTAAAGAATACCAAGTCGGTGACGCCCTCGTCGATGATAAGAAGAATAATTACGCTGTACTCCAGGTACGGATGTAATATAGAACCAGAAAATAAGAAACATTGATCTCAGGGTAATTACACACTGATGAGACCTAACTTTCCCATGTCGGAAGTGAGTACCTGAATCAGAAACCAAACTCCACGGCTTCTGAGTACAACGTGTATCTGATCAAGAATTGTTCAAGGAGATATAAGTGAGTGAGTGCATGTGATTGTAAATAGTAAAATATAATTGTGTAAATAGTTCATATCATCTTCATGATCATCATTTATCGCTAGACGGATATGGGACTGCCCGATGATGACAAATAACCCCGATGATGACACCACCCGATGTTGACAATTAACCCGGATATGACACAGTACCCGAGAAAGACCAATTACCAAGATGATGACAACACAACGAGAAAGACAGATTACCCCGAATACGGCATCGACCAGAGAAAGACAAATATCCCGATTATGACATATAATCGCTCATGTAAAGGAAATAATACTTGGAAATCTGTGGAGTGAAAGAAAGTAAGGATTTTATCTAGATGAAAACATTGAACTTTAACTTAAACCTACATGACCCCATGTCGTTACAATGATGGTTAAACGTTCCGTTGTATTTTTATTAAAAATACCACTTAAAAATAGTTAAATACCTGGAAATACCTAAAGGCACCTGTCTGTCTTTCTTTTTAGCTATGATGGTAAAACAGAAAGGAAAACGACCAAAAAAGAGAGAGGAGGAGAAGTAGTAGAAGGAGGAGGATAAGAAAGTAATCGTATGGTCAGTAACCTTGGTTCGTCAATCATAATAATGACTTTGATAAACAGGCTTGAATTACTTCCCTTTTGTTCCTTATTTCGCTAGTTTCTCAAACGATTATATGTGCTCATCGGAGATCAATCGAGACAAATAACCACGCTTTCGCGGCTCGAAACACAAGTCATACAATGTTTGCACTTTCTTTATTTTAAAATAGCTTTCACTTTTCAATCTAAAGCATCTCAGTTCTTTATTTAATCAAAATGACTAGAAGTAAACGTTCCAAAAAGCAAAATTATTATTTCCGACATGATTGTACATAGCAAGCGATAGATACTGGAAAGCTGCAATAAGGGCATTATTAGAAAAACGAACGTAAGTGGAAAAGTTATTTGCAGAAGAAAGAATCCCTTATACCTCTAAGAGAGAAACTGACAAGCTTAAATATACTAGTCACGGCGTTGAATTCAATCAGAGAACTATGATTTAGTGTGTGGCAAAAATATATATTCAATTTTAAAACAATATAAATAACACTTTTTTCTGAAATAAACTCATATTATCCGTTTCGTACTTGCATGCATTTTGCGGTTTGATCAAGAAAACCATCCAAAATGAATTTAGTTTTATATATAAGTAATTGTAATCCATGATTTTAAATAATATGAATGGCATACGGTTGGGTGACGCAAATATTGGCAGAAGAGCAAGGAAACAAAACAGTTGTTAGGCTTGTCCCAAAAAGTTAAAACTAGACCTTGTCACTTTATTATTCGTCTCATTTCTTGCCTCAACTTTTAACTCGGTATCTCCGAATATCATTTTCGTCCACACTCCATATTCCTTTGAAGTTTTCCCGTCCACAACCGGTGCATCAACATCCAATGTCCCAAGGAATCGGCAGCTGCTTTCTGTTACAAATTTCGGATCACGATCAGTAGATATGTAGACGTTAATAACCAATGTTTTCTGCCCGTCCCCCACGGGCGTATATCTTTGCTCTGGCTTGGCTTGACCAACTATTACAGTCTCACCCTTTTCTACATGTTTGGAAAATATATCTTTGCACTTTTCTATGCCATCAATCACGACCTTCTTGCTCAGAGGATGTATATTTGGGTCGAAGTTATTACAAACCTTGATCCCGTACGTGTACTTTGCAACACGTGCAGATATTGATTCCGGTTGATGGCCGAATATAACCGCTCCTTTCAATACCGCCAGTCCAGCATCCTGGGGTATGATTAAACGTTTCTGCGAAAACGTTTTTCTGATAGCTTCCTGCAACAAAGGTGAGTCTGAGAAACCACCTACCAAAAGAATTGTGTCTGTCCCTTTGACAGTGGGTTCTTCGAACAGTTGTTTCAGGTGACTGGTCATCCCGCTGATGGCAGAGTCAAAAAGACCTTTCATCAAATCAGCATCAATTCTCAGCTTGTCGCCTGTCCAACTTAGTTTTGCATTATATCTGGTCTGTGCGATCGCATCTTTTATGTCCTCATTTGTTGTTTCTTCGAAGATATCCTTTAAAGCGATTGGAATCTTGAATGTAACTTTTCCCTCAATGTCGCCTTTAATAGCTCGCTTTTTGGTCTCAAACTCTCTGTACATATCTAGGAAGTCGGCAGTATTTTCTCGGGAGAATCTGAACATGACATCATTTCCCACGATTTTGATCAATAGCTGTTTAAAGGCCTCGTCGACCTGAGTACCACCCCAATCTCCACCACTTGCTTTATGAAGCTCTCGTACTTTTCTGTCTGGAAGTACTTCATGAACGGTGATATCTACTGTTCCACCTGAAAATGTTGACGACATTTATTTGCGAATGTAATCTACAAATACATCCCAACATCTCGAATTTCATGGAATTTCATTATTAAAGAGAAACTGACTCTTTAAATCTGGCATCTTGATAAGAAAGTGACAGGAAACAATTAATTTGGAAAACTGCAGGATACAATTTTCTCATGAATGTCAGCCTTTATAAAAAAAAAAAAAACAAGCCCCATCTTTATTTTACGTAATGTTATTTATTCTGTACGATTTAATTCCTTCCCAATCTCCACCACCCACGCTGATCCAAAGTGCCCTAACTTTTATGGCTGGTTGATTTTAAAAGATTACAAGATAAATTCATGACTTTTAAGCATTAGTATTCCTCATATAGCTTAAATAAAAATGTTTTTTCTCGAAACGTTTTGAAGATGAGTCAGTTAAAGCAAACACAATACGAAATGGACTATAAGCTACTTTGTTCGACTTACATGTCATGGTTGATTACCGAATGGAATAAAACGTTCATCCCAATACTGTCATTCTTATCAATATTTTCCGGATTATTACACACGCTTACGGTTGATGTGCCCTTTTCGGACATTTCACCATGTATTTTGGCCATATTTTACTTTAAAGAAGCACAGCCAAAGCTATGCATTTTAACTACGTTTAACTGATAGAAGCTCCTAACTTATAGTATTGTAATTACCAATGGGCAAACATATTTAATCAACTGCCAATTAATCCAAGAAATTTATGTTTCTTTTATCTTTTATTTTCTAAAACTTCACCAGAATATGACCAAGACGTAACATTTCAAACATATTTTGAGACAACCATTGTAACTGTACATGTGAGTACATAAACAGATGCCTTCACAGTATTTGTCTATTCAAACCATAATCGATGGTATTGCGGATGAGCATCCTCAACTTTACAATGACATGTTTAGGGGGTGAATTCAAAATTAAATGTAAATCTTCAGGACTTGATCAATTTGTGGCAAAGTTTCGAAAACTACACCAAAATTTAATTGTTTGTTCCAGTGGCAGCTGATGAACTATTTGTACCTATTAGTAAATATAATGATGTTACCGATTTAATCCTATCACTAAGAATGAACTACGATATACTTTTTAAGATGTGCTTATGCGACGTCATATGGCACAAAGATATATTTAATGACCAAGAAAGGTACACAAAACTAAATCATGCCATTCCTGAAATGGATGAAAGGGATAATTTACCTCCTGCGTCTAGAACAAGATACTTTGTTCCGGGACTAAAGACGCTGATTCCTGTATCTGGTGCACCCGAAATACGATCTACGGGAAGATGCTTGCAAAACATGGACGCGGCTTCCGGTTCTAATGCTATCATTAGTTGCTCTCCGTTGATTCCAGCCTGCTTTGCAAAATGAAAGTATAACGCCCTTCACTTGAATCGCAAGTCCATAAATTTGATTTCTGTGCATAACAGTATAAATATTTCTAAATAAATACTGTACAACAGTTATATACATCTATATAAATATATGGAAAGGCCAGTTACAAGGCTTGTTGTCCTTACGGATAATTGTCTCATTAATTTCTGTAATACATCTAGCTATTTTTTTTCAACATCCTATCTCCGCTATTTGACTGCCCGCACGCGGGTCACATTAAGATCTTTATGTCATGTAGCAATAACAGAGAGATAAGAGACATTGTCCATTTGACCATACTCACATTTTGTGCAGCCTCTCTCATGAACTGTTTGGCTGAATCGTTCCATATAGCAGGAACTGAGAGGACCCAAAGGATGTCGGAGTCATTTGTTCCAGTGTCTCGAGTTTTGAGCGTCTCCAGGAGGTGGTTCCGCAGGTAGCGAATGGACATGGAAAAGACAGCCATTGCTGCCATTTCCTTTCCTTCTAGGTCTTTTAACATGGTTCCTCTAGTCAAGTCCTTTCAAAAATTATAAATCGAGAAAGACATTAATAAACGATATTTTTGCAATAAACAAATTAAGGAACTCTTTGCGGTCTATATTGCTGAGTTTATATATTATTTAAAAGACATTTTCCTCTTGCTCAAGTGTTAACAAACCGACGTACCAACAACCAACTTAATAACAGACTTAAGTATAAAAATGACTGAGATAAAATAAAATTAACCAGGTTCCGCTTTCACGAAAATATTTAACTATGTTAAGTTCCCAACTTACACCACTGCCTTTTCTCATCCTACATGTTTTCGTCTGATTGGACAAACTAAACTCTTTCACAATCGTATATGAAAAGATAAAATGAAACACACACGTGACATGTCAGTTCATGACACTGGATAGACTTTTCTCGATTCCAGCTTCGTTTCGTTTTCTTATCTATTCAGCTTCTCAACTGATTACAAAATAAAGTAAAATATTGGGTTTTGTTTAATATAATGTGTCATTATGAAACGTTTGCTAGAGGCTGAGTAACTGAACGAGTCAAGGATTTATGGGTCTTGAGTACGACTTGGTATCTCATGCAATTTTTAATTTCAAAATGGCAGGTTACTATTTTATGTCACACATACTTAACGTTACATGTTAAACATCAACAAGAAACCAAAAGTAAGTTTATGTCTGACACTGTTGGTATGTCATAATGCAAACGTTAAGACGCTTGTTAAGCAAAACAGTGGATTGCCACATGCGCAACTTTAATACGATGAGTAAAAGACGTTAATAGAATGCATTTGAAATTTGTTATCGTCATGAAGATTGATAGTTAAAAATATGGATAACCCGACGCAAGTCAGATGTTAACGTGATTCCAAATACAGCAGGATGGAAGATACTGAGTTGAATGGAGATGCCTACAAATGGGTCGAATTTTCATTACTTCGGAATATTTGTGTTTAAATATAGATAAAAGCGGTACAGGACGGTATGACGTGAAGATGCAAAAGTATGTTGACAGCAGATGAGACGCAAAAATGGACGGATTTTGATCTCTTGAGTTATTAATTTTGGAAATACGTTTCGAGGACGATATCATTTCCTCCTTATGTCTTACTATATTCGTCCCCACATGAGGCTCGTTCATTTCGAGTTTTAGATTGAAGTTAAGTCAGGACATTTAATATTTTTGGCTATCCATCAACTTGCATGGATTAAACACAATAAATACACTCCAGGTTAAGGAAGGAAACATTACATGGGAATTTTTTTTTATGTTAACCTTGAAACGATCTAGACAGTTGACCACCCTGTTAAATCGATTGCAGGTTGACAAAAATTGGATTACAAGTATAGTTTCCAACTATTGCGTACTAATAATCAAAATGAGCTACCTGCCTCAAATGTAACTATTCAGCTAATTTGTCTGCATACGAATATAAACAGATTACCAGTGCGTACCGTCTTATCAAAAAGCATCATCTTAAAGCGTCTGTAGTAATACCATCCGGTGTGGTCTTCCTCCTCCGCCAATTCAGCATACCTGTCCTCCGCTTCATAGCCAAAGGCTTCAAACTCTTTTTTTGAATTAATAAGAACTGTGGTTGGCGTTTTCAGAGACACTAAAGCACGTGAACCAGCGGTCCAGTTGTTCGCTGAAATCTACAATATACGTCGTTCAATTATTGTAACAGGAATTTACCATAGCGGACAGGAGCTGTCAGAAATGCACAGTATATTCCAATTGTTTACACCTTATTAAATGGATATTTAAAGTCACACATGAATATACAATCTACTGATATGCATGTGCGTGCAAATTTCGACATTTAAACGAAGTTGGCCGTGAAAGAAAATTTGCACAGTGTGTATTTATACATTGCATCCAATTGTAATACATCTTTAAATACACTTACACATGGGGACATTTTCTGACGTTAACACGCCACAGAATATAAGGATGTGCATGTATTCATCAAATACATATGGATTGATAGATTGATGGGGGCGACTTCGGGTTGATATAAATTTGTTTTCGTTAATGTAACTAAAGACATGATTTATAAATGTTTCGCATTACTCCATTAAAATACGGTTTACAATTGTACACAATTATTAATATGCGCATCGTAGGAAAATACCTTGCTATCCAATTTGGCTAAAAGGTTTCTGATAACTCATACATTTATTAATTTGCACATGTCAAAACAACCGATCTACTTTCAGATTAGTAATAAAGTCCTCATATAATACACAGAATAGTAAGGAAATCACAAAGATCGTATTCATCAGCATAGTTTTAATTTTACACACAATACCTTAAAAGCTTACTTTATTTAAATAGGTATAGACAGGTAAATATGCACCAAATGAAGTTGTACTTCGTCGAACAATTGCCAAAAGTATCATACTTACTAAATGATTTCAAACGACATTTAAGACCCTCTATAATCCTCACCCCGACATCACTCAATCCCCAGCCAGTTGCAACCTGGACAGTAACCTAATATCATGTGTGTGCGTGTGTGCGTGTGTGTGTGTGTGTGTGAGAGAGAGAGACAGACAGACAGACAGACAGACAGACAGACAGGCAGACAGACGGAGAGTGAGAGAGAGAACCTTTAGGGGGTCCTTGTCAAAATCGTGTTTAAACGAGAAAGCATATCCGGAATATGTGGTGCCAAAGTCAATGGCCGCAACCATCAAATAGTTCCTCTTGGACATTGTCAAAGTTTTACAAAAACATTACCTGAATAAGAAGACGAAAATTATATTATTAAAATATCTAAATATACGAAGATGAACTAGTGGAAGAAACAGAAGAAGAAAATCATCATCATTATCATCATATCAATGTGAGCTAATTTTTCTTGTAATGAGCAACACTCTGTAAGATGCACCAATTAAATTTTATGACTGCACCGTTATACACAAAGGGGTCTTTCTACCAAGCGAATCAAATACTCACTTGAGCACTGCTCAAAGCCCCTTGTTTTGCCCTTATTTCCAAGGACTTCTAGACAACAAACGTTGTCAACTGGAAGTTCTAATAACGCGCCAAGACTATAAATAATTTTCCTTTAATCAATTAATGACCATAAAATATCCCAACTTCACATTTACATCATGACTTCACAATTGCATGGCAACCTCACAATTGCGTGGCTTCTCCTTCTTAAAATTCAGTAACGTAACGTCATTACTTAAATAATATAAAATACATATCACGATTCAAAAACCAAATAAAAGGAACTTTTTTGCTCTACGCTTGGGTCAGTCCAACCACGGTTTCGAGCCTGATTTCACATTTGACTTTACACCATATTCACCATCATGACAACAACACAAGGGTGTCTCCAGATAAAATGGAACCATCCTTTCTCAATTTTCTCAATTATTCCACTGTGCAAAATATCAGTCCCTATCATAAATATTTCACATAGAAATACACTATCAAGCAACACCTTTAGATTTAAATAGGAACTACTTGGCAGAAATGCTCACTTATCCGGCACTGACGTGAACTCAACTACAGAACTAAATCATGCCATCATGAAATCTCATCAACACTGTACTCTGTTAAGTTTGCCCCTAGAAACTGGCTAATTACTTAGGCTGAGAAATATTTCCACAACACACCGACTTTCCATAATCAAACAACTAATCACTAAAATCTGATGAATGTATAAAATGGAGACGTAAATGCAAATGGCGCATACCCAGCTTTATTACAGTACATTAGAAAACGTCAAGATATGCAGGTAACTTAACAAATGTTAACACAAAATTGTATTTTTATTAAAAGCGAAATCGCATTCCCCAGAACGTGATACCTGTCTTGACACTATAAGCGACACGGAAACAAGAAGAAAAAGAAGGTGATCGTAGCGGAAGAGGAAAAAGACGGAAAGTGGCCATTTAGATAACCATAAATTACTAAACTTTTCTTGCCTTGCTAAGTTAAACCCCAGATTTAATTTTCGAATATAAACTGCGTCATGTCATTATAAAGAAATTATATTTACAATATTGCTAAAGATGGAACAAAACAGATTTAAAATGATGCTAAATGCAATGAAGATGATGTAGATATTGATACATGTACATAACCATCAATATTTTCTGCTTCAGTGTTATTGATGAGTCAGCAATTTTAAATACCGGAGATAAGTCAAGTGCCTCTTGATATATGACTGTGTTTGCGTTAAGACTTACATGAATGGTATGGCCAGAGTGCAATAAAATAAACTGATTGTCAACTTATTCGAATGTATGTCGCGTTGTGAGAGAAGAACAAGACATAGCATGCAGTGTACGTGTCTAACATCCTATATACTGTTTACTGATAAGCGATCTACAGTTTACACACACATCAGTACATTTATAAACTAAATCAGATACGCCTGGATATTATAGAGTTATTTATAGATGTATTTTATCCATATGCTACAGCAGAGTTTACTAGTGCTAAAAGTGTCTGCTTTATGTGAAGAGATGTCTTAGTGACACAATATGTCATTATTTAACACGGTTACGGAACAGCAACACAGATTATTTAGTGCCGAGGCAATTAGAGTAAAGTGCCTTGTGCAAGGATACACCGTAGACCCAGGCTAGTCCGATGGTAGGATTCGAACCCGTTCCCTTTCGGTGGTGAGTCCGGCACGCTAACCACTGAGCCATCGCAGCTCCCTTGTTGCAAAAAAGTCGTCTGCGTTATGTTGATACAAATCCCCTGATAATGAATAAGTTTGGTATTTCTTTCTGATATATAACTGACAATGTCTGCTCATGTGAGAGAGTCAAGTTTTATTCTTCAAGCCTGCAACATAATTTACCCATGAAAGTGAGTTATCTAACATGACTGCGCTCAATACCATCATAAACGATGTAATTATGCTTATGACGTCATGAATGCCTGTAATTTTTCTGGATTTCTGTAGTGAAAAGCCAGACTTTCAGGTTTATGAACAATAATTCTTTCTCAAAAACTTGTTTTTTTTATAAATACTGTACTGATGACATTAAAGCATTTAGAAATACTAAGTTTGCAAAGCCACATTCATGGGTCTTTGTTCTTTCAAACAATTTTTCCGGGTGAGAAATGACAGAATATAATTCGACGTGCGTTTGCTTGTTTATTGTTGGCTTTTATGTTTGTTTTGTTTGTTAATTACGGGGTGATGGGAGGGAAGATAAGGAAAACCTCCTCGGTTACAGAGTTTGTGAATATGAGTTCAGCAAAGCCTGGTTCCTGCATACATATTCAGAATCTCTGGTAGGATTTCATATCATACACAAGTGCATGTGATGTATTTTTATTTATCCTAAACTAATGAACACAACCACACATGATAACGTCTTCGTGTTTATAATAGCATTGTTGTCTTTACGACAACGTTATTTGTTATAAAACATACTTAATATGCACTTAATGGTGCAAAAACTTTCTTTCAATAATGTAATGTTCACCTATTTTATGATTAGGTCCATACCGACGATGAACAACTTGTTTTAGACTTCTACTTGGAAATGAAATAAAGATATATCATACGCGTTGGTGTGACGTAGTGTCGCTCCTCTCCAGGTGGAGATTGCACAATGCCACACCATGGCACATGATATACTTCGTATTTTCTTTTCCTGCCCCATAGGAAGGAATCTCACCCTAATGTTGTTTTCCAGTGGTATTTGCCCCAACCTAATTCTCTCTCTCTCTCTCTCTCTCTCTCTCTCTCTCTCTCTCTCTCTCTCTCTCTCTGCTTCGTGCATGTAGCCACAATAGCCTATAAAATTAAACTACCCGTCTCAGGCCAGTGCTTCCAAATAATGCCCAGAAGTTTTACTGATATGTAGAATATTTCTGAATATACGTTGACTGTCGAGTTTCACGCAATGCGCATAAGGCACACACATTTTGTACAGAAATTACTATCACTTGCGCATCCAAAATTTTCTCACGCATTCTTGAAGCATGTTTTTTTATACGCAGTTACAAACGAATATAGTGAGTATTGCTTTTTATACGATTGTTTTCAAATTTTAGCTTCAGCATGAAATATTATATCAAATATTGTTCTTCAAAAACAAGCCAGGAGAAGTATTAAATTGTTTTATGATGTTTTCTCCACCCTTAACCACACTGGGGCTACGGCCCAAGTCTCCCTATACCCCATCTAACTCCTGATACGTAAGATCCTTTGACGTCTATTCTTAGTATACACGGAGGTATGTATGCTATTTAATTACATGGC
>JAECUM010057243.1:0-17554 GCA_016617855.1 Megalonaias nervosa
TATATATATATATTTCAACAACACAATACTTTACGATCCCAACTGAAAATACTGTTAACAAGTACTTTTATTTCCGAATTTATGTTGTCGCTGCTGAAGATTCGTTTCCGGGGTTGACAGTAGTTCAAATATACACACTTGATGATCAAATTTAACCTAATATTGTATAATAAATGTCAGAACCACCAATTATAACCGTTGCAAGAGAATGTTATGATAATATTTTTAACCTAGATAAAGATGTCAGTGGTGGAGCAGGTTCTATAGACGAATCACTAGCGAGAATTATAATCCAAAGTATGAAAATATATAACATTAAATATTTAAGTACTATAATATCAGAAGAAATAAATAATTCTGTTCGCGTTAGGCATATGCGAGAACCACAACTGAGAGAAGGAATAAACGACTTTGATATCATGAACAGATACTGTCATCCTGATGATTGTCTAGAAGAACAAAGAAAAGTTGAAATCCTGCTGAAAAAATAATGCTTGAGCTTGACAAGAAAAATATTGATACAATAATACGATCAAATCTAATAAAAGCACGAGCTTATGGTGGAAGAGCTTATGAAGAAAAACGAATAACCGACAATCATGATCGTCTCAACAAACTAGCGGAATCTAAACAATTAAATTTAATAAGAAACAAAAGTTACAAGATAGTTTTTCAAAACGATAAATTTTTAAGCATCTCGGTATGTACTACCACGACAAAGAAACCTTAGTTGAAATCGCTATTTTAACAACGAATACAACGTTGATCATTAAGGTGTACTCAAACGCAATTCTACTAATGATACGTAAAAAAAAAACAGAATCTGATCTGTTTATTGTTAACAAATCTCACGGGATAATCAAACATTTTAACGATGAAATTGATAATTTCAGTGATGTTGAGCGAGAAAAGTTTTTCGAAGAAGTAGAACAAACAAGATTGGAAGAAAAGATTGATTCTTACTACGACATAAGTGAAGAAAATGATGTTCACTTCCATTGCTTCAACGCTCCAGACAACTGTCAATACAAAATTATTACAATGAAATCGAGAAAATACTCAGGAAACCATACGAAAAATTAATGTTGAAAGTAGCTTCTGTTATTGGTCTTCTCACAAATGAACTAGACAGACTCCGAAAAGTAATGCTAATAAATTTTATAGTCGCATACGCAATTATCAGACAATATCTTGTCCTCAAATATTTTACGTTGGATCAAATAAGCTTGGTACTCGGGTTTATTGATGAAACAGAAAGAGAATATGGAAATTTGGTAAATAAAACAGATTTATATGAACTTGAAGTAGAAAACACGTTTGATTCCTATAGTTGGTTAAAGAAAAATGAGGTGTTAAGAGATGAACGATATAAGGATACTTCGTCTGATGTTTATGACAAGTATAGAGATTTTATAGGTGATCCTAACAATAATAAGTTCCGTGAGTTTCTTGATTCAATTGATGGTACTAGAACTTTTAATATTGTATAAAAATTGTCGACAAATATTGTATAATTAAAAAAAAGGATCATCGATTTCAATCATGTTTCAGAAGAATTCCAAAACAAGATGTGGACGCACTAATGCAATATTATAAATTTTATCATAAAAATCTTTGGTGTGTAAAACAATGTTACAAGTATTATATTAGAATAATTCGAGTAATATCATATTTACCGCTGCTAATGACTGGCTCTGGTATAATTTCGAGTGGAGCATCATTAACCCCGTTTTTGTTAATAATATCCGGTGTTGGTGTTTCTATTGCAACAGCGTGTAAAAAAATTGAGCCTCGACTTGAGACTAAAAACAAAATGCTTGTAAAACAACAAGCATCACTTATAAAAAAATTACTTGATCAGATACGATCTTATTTGCGAGGTGTAAAGTATGATATGGACGATTTAATACGCGAGTTTCGTGTTATTAACAGTTTGTTAACAGATATTCTACCAATGAGAGTTAGCAGGTATGAAAAAGATTATTAAAAAATTATGGTGATGATAGGGTATAAAATTTTATCTAAACTTTAAAAATAATCTGATATCTGACACCTCACACGTAAAATTATTTGTCTGTCCTGATGGGTGGAGGTCTCTGGTACAGAGAAATGGAGTTCTTTTGTACAGGGATATGTCTCTGAGCCAGAATCCCTTGTGGTGAAAAAGTATAGTTGTTGGGAGAGGGATGGATGGGAGTCTCTGGGATAGGGAAATCGTACTTAATAGGAGTCTCTGGCACATGGGGATATAGTCCTTGAGCCAGAATCCCTGTTTTACGCTACTACTATCATATATCATTAGTTGAGTGAACATAGCATATATCATTATTTGAGTGAACTATATCATTTATTACTATTTGTGTGGAAATTGTCAATGTTTACGTGAATCATTTTTTTTTTCTATTGTTTGTGTGGAATCACTTTGAATCATTAATCATCGTATCTTTTTACTATTTAGGATTTTTTCTTGCATATCAGTACACATTTCATTTAAATCGCAATACATTATGAGGTTCACGCATACTTTGTTAAATATCCAATATTTGGATTTTGTTGGCGCACGATTCAGATAGTCTTTTTTATTGAATCATTCATAAATAAACATTGTATTTTTGTCAACATTTGTTATAATCCAAGGCCAAGCTGTACATTCTATAACCCCATATTACACCCATCAATCATACACCAAAATAAAGAGAACTAAAGGTTCTCTGAAAAATAAAAAGATATACAAGGTCTTTTTTAAATAGCCAGTACAACCAGTGAGGAAACCCGAGGAAATTCTTTTTCTTTAAAATTCACACCCTATGCAAAATATGAAACTGTACAGCACCACTTGAACGAGACGCACATTAATTACTGGAGAAGCATATCTCATGGAACAGTAGTTTTCAATTAAAATGACATCTTTTGTACTACAGCTCCGAATGTTGCAATTTGTTGTTGTTTGTTTTTGTTTCTTCTTAGCTTGTTTAGCACGCAGGACATGTCAATAGAGCAATTCAAAACTGTCCAAAGAGGAAGTATCGTTGCGAGTACTGCTCATCCAAATTTAATTCTAAGTGAATTTTTTAAGGTGATCCAATCATCACCATTTCTTCTGAACATAAGGATATAGATATGGACTTCGGGAGCAGTTTAGCTTTCGCCTACCATTGGAGATGACATGACGGAAAATGGAGAGAGAGAGAGAGAGAGAGAGAGAGAGAGAGAGAGAGAGAGAGAGAGAGAGAGAGAGAGAGAGAGAACATTGACAAATTAGTAATTCTGTATTGTGTGTACTGTACAAAAACAAAAACTGAAACCTCTTTTTTTTTTCTTTCCAAAGTTTTGGTAAACCGGATATCTTAGAAAAAAAAAATGCAGCCAGGGCCGGCCTGAGGCTGATGGGCCCCGCGCATTAGTAACTTTTACAAATACGTCTATGACAGAAAGTAATATATCATTTACATAAAGAATATACGAGTCTGTCATTATTGAAATTAAGTAAAGAAGCATATCAAGGCGACACATAACACTTATATATCGCAGATGAAATATACCTGAACGAAATCTTTTGAATGAATACACCAATTGCCATTACAAGCATATCACATGATTAAAAAACAGTAATGAATACATGGATAAAATAACAGTTAAGACATGAAAAGACAGAGCAATCAGATGAGTAAGATGCAAATTACATATGTGAGAATACTATTATTCCAGATTCACATATTTCCTATAAAAGCAGTATTGTTGCTTAATTGGGTATGGCTGATAATCACAACATCAATAGAGACTTATTGGTGTTGCGATTATATAACAGACATGACGATGCTAATTGAATTCCTGTTGAAAGACTGTTAAGTTAGCCCGCCCCCACCCCTTTTTGATCATGACCTGGATGATTAGCACTGTCTGCTATCATTCCAAGATTCGGTCGCAATGAAGCTCAAACAAAACCTGAAAGCAGTCGCGAAAAGCACGCTTATCTAAAGAATACTGTTGTACTATGCATAAAAGAAAAACAACGATGCACAAATGTTTGATGGGATAGTTATGTCACAAGTATTCATACAATGCATACTCTTGGCCGTTTGCATATATTAATTATGGGATAGAATTGCATACATATTGCTATTCTCGCGGGTAAAATTGGTGGTGTAAATTTAAATGCGACTCTGCGTTTCTATCTTATACACAAGACCTTTGGAACGTCTTATTATACGTAGGCTTGCACACCACTTAGCCAACTTCTAATAAACCTGAGAAAATCCCAAATTTATTTTTTTTAATTTATTTTTTTTAGTCTTAGGAGAAGCTGCCATCCTCATGGTATACCATTAATGACAGGGTGGATGATACAACCGATCTTGCCTATTAATGTCACACTTTGAGGTCAAATTTCAACAGTGCCAAAAGCCCAAAGATCAATTATTGTAAGCCGAACAACACTGACGATAGCTCATTCATTATATAATTAGCCGAATATTATCAAGAGTGATTCACAGTAATCCGAGGGAGCCCTTATCATGTGTTCAGATAATTCAGTGGGAAATATTGATAATCGCTTACAGGCATACAGTGGTATCTATGGCATAGAAACAACTTGAAAATACGCGGAATGCAAAATTGAAGGGATATGTATGCTTCATATTTATCAAGCTCGTACATGTGCAATATAAACACTTTTGAGTTTACGTACACATTGTAAATATTTGGGTAAAGGTACAAAAGTCTGTTGCATAACTACAAGACTATCCAATGTTAAGAAACTTTTGGTTCAAGTCTTTCTGTCACGTCGGTAAAAATATCCAATGTATTTTGCCATTTCTGATTTTTAAAAAAAAGTACTACCATACACCATGAAGAATGGACGAAATTAATTTGAGCTAATCATGAACTAACATTTACACGTACAAAGTTAACGCAATGAATTCAATACCGTAATCTTCGCAGAGGAAGCCACAGTAGTTTAGTTAAACATTGGATTCGTCATCTAAGAAAAGCGGGTTCGATACCCGCCAAGGTCAGCCCTTGTCAGCTACCTCGGTGTACCCTTGCGAAAGGCACTTGTGTCCAATTTCCTTGCCTTGATAGAGCCAACAACGTGTTAAAGTGCCGTTAATACCAGCACTAAGAAGTTTCTCTTGTTTGTTCCAACCATACGGCTATTCCTTTTTGACCAGAATAGTTTTATCCAGAGCATATTCAGACAACGACTATCAAGTTTGTGATGTTCTGTTGTACATATGGCCTTATAAATTCATTATTTTTCTTGTTTGATATTTGGTCACTTTAAATAATTTTCTTTTTCCAGTTGTGTGTGCTCAATATTGTGACGTTTTGATGATATGACTTTTCGAATTTTTTCTTCTGATGTATTGTCGTAAGCTCCAGAAAGTCTTCTTTAGTTCATGCAATTGTTATATAGACGCTATAGTAATGTTCGTGTTATGTCTGCTAGAAAATCAGCGTCAAGAGGACAAATGTCGATATGACTGGGTCATAATTTATGTTTATTCCGTAAATTGCCCGTGTAAGAATTTTGGACAAACTGAAGCTTATATAAGTCACAAAACATTTAAAGTGTCTAGATATGCTAGGTGATTTCGTTTGTTAGGCCACGGATCAGCTGTAAAATTAGGCGTTGTATAACCCCCTTTTCTTAAAGAAGCTAGAGGACTTAAATTCGCTAGCTACTATATCGGCTTCCAAAGGTCCACAAAGGGGTATAGTTTGTAATATGTTGATTAAAAAGGTGACTGGTACAAACATCTGTTTCTCTATATGTCCTTCTTTAGGTGCTATAATGTTTTGAAATACATATTAACTAAATCTAGTTTATCCTAGAGGCATGCCAACCAACACAAATGACATAATGGGGATGCTCGCTTGATATGCACACAAACTGCGGAGATGGTTTAATAGTCTTCTTATATGGATCAGCTCTGCAGGCAATGCAGAAGGCTTAAACAGCATCTTCTCAAAATTCGTGAATATAATTTGATCAAATTTGTTGAAATTTGTCAATCAACCATCGGTTGGATGCAGTCGGTCAACAACATGATTTGAGAGAGAGAGAGAGAGAGAGAGAGAGAGAGAGAGAGAGAGAGAGAGAGAGAGAGAGAGAGAGAGAGAGAGAGAGAGAGAGAGAGAGAGAAGAAGAAGAAGAAGAAGAAGAAGAAGAAGAAGAAGAAGAAGAAGAACTAAAACGAATTTAGAAAGAATTAAGAAGTTTAGACGAAACTGACAAGTCGTTCTTTTAAATGGATACGAATGATATCAGTAGTATGCTGGGAGGCGGATCCTAAACCAAAAGCGGATTCTGAACCAGAACTCCAAAACAAATATTAGGACCTGCTAGATTAACTTTTTTGGTGATAAAATATTTTTTATATCTGAGTATAGACCAGAGCTCCAACTCTCCTAGTAAAAAAAAATATTTGTGTGCCTTTTTTTAAAGTTTAAGTCTACAATAAAAATATACTATACAAAATATCAAAAATAACCAGTAGCATCATAAGCGGTTACCGTTCCATCGAGGCCCCTTCATTGCCTGTGGTTCCTTTAAGGGGTCCTTTGCATGATGATGTCTTTCTTGTGACCGTTATTAGCACCCCACAAAGTTATCTTTTTCGCGACATTCTTTCTGAATGTTTCTTTATGGCTTCAAATGAGGTAGAGAGCTCACACATGCTACTGGTTATTTTAGGGAGCTCCTTGCATAGACACGTCCCCCAGCGAATCACTAAACGAAACGAAACTTTAGAGATTCAGAGGACTGTCTAGGCATTGCGATTTCATATAACCCCGGGGTAAGTGCAAAACGCACTCACCACGTTGTTCAACGTGATGAGAGATTATATGAAACCTTGGAGCTGCTGCGGAGCCCCCCATCTTTTATAAAAATTGGTAATCCAGAACCATACCCACCGACATATGCCAGTGATGGGAATCGAACCACAGACCTTCAGTACGAGAATCCAACATTCCTGCACTGAGCTATGAAATCCGGTTACACGTATATATTCGAGAAATTACTATATACTTACCAGTTACCTGATTGTGAATAGCACATTTTCTGATTCTGAAAAACGTTAATATAAAATTAAATCTAAAATATATTGCTCAGAAAAACGAAAGCTTTAATACAGCGGCTGTGTATTTATACTGAAAAAACGAAAGCTTTAATACAGCGGCTGTGTACATTATAGGCAGGAGACTCTGCAGTCTGAAAATCAATAGGTGGGTTTTTACCAAGCCTTATATACTTAATGTAAAGATTCAGGGAATTCTGTTTCAGTACGGCTTTAGATTCTTTCATTGAAACAGACAGACAGACTAATATTCCTGGAAATCACTTAACAGACAAAAAAAGCTCACTAATAAGCCTGGAAATAACTTAACAGATTCTACAGCAGCGCTTTATTACAGACAGTCTGAAAATCAATACTGCCTTATACAGTGCATTCGTACCAATCAATGTTCGACAATCCAGATACGATTTTTAAACAAGCTGGAACGGTATTATCTCCCTTCTAAAGGAACACAGACAAATCATATTTTTCAAACATCTCATGTCTTGCACTGGATTACTTTTGTCGTTAGAACTGAAAAAGACCAAGAAAAAATAAATAATTGGCTGACTGATGTATTTAAAAATTCAATAAAAAATCTGCCTAGAAAATGCTTGTATTTTCCAGAGAAACATAATGACCAAGTGCCAGTGTATTAATTCCGTCTTTACAATATCTTTTATCGTCAAAATTGCTAAGTCCACGTTTAATAATCGTATCAGTTTCATGCTTGTGAAGATTGGTTCCAATAACATTTGTTTTAATAAAACTGATATTATTGTTTAGTGCTGACTTATAATCGTTAAATTTTATACTTTTTTTCACATATCCACGTGGAATTCCTTTCGCTTTCTTTGTCAGTTTATTATCATCGAGAATTACAGCATACATTTTACTTCGAAGTCCGACAAACTCTTTCACCGGCACAAACATAAATTCATCCTTAAATTTACCAATAACTTTTTTATTTATATCATCATGAAATCCACTACTTTTTGGATAATCCGATAAATCAAATAGGTCACGGCACTTGTAAATATCCTCATAGACATCTTCACATTTTATATTATAAACTAGCGAATCTGTATCATTAAATAACAACTCCGAATCCGGCCACTACCTTTTGGTAAAATTATAGTGAAAATCATACATCAGCCACTTTGATATATCAAGTACAGCTGCACCAACATATATTGGTTTATTTAACTTTAAATTTGTCTTTCGTCGTTGTATTGCAACAAGAGTTTCATTAAATATTTTCATACTGACAAAACCGTCATCATTAACTAATTTATCTCTGCAATTTACATCATTAACAATTTCAATATTTGCTCGTTTTCTAATGTTCTCCATTGTCTTTCCAAAAACTGAGTTATTCATTAACTTAAAAAAAGGTTTTCTCAAAGTCGGTCTTAGCCACAGCACGACGTTTGGTATTTAAGTCAATATAATTTGACATCCACCTAGACTGATTAAACTTTAGCACACGATGGACTTTTCTCAGAATTAGTCCAGCGTCTACTGCTTGTTTTAAATTTTTGTAATGTATCACGTAATTTCTATTTAGCAAATTTGGAACTAACTTATTAACAATCGAATTTTTTGCTGTTGTCATGGCTCGTTGCTCAGGTGATGGTAAACTATAATCTATCATTATAGACTCTGCAAAAAATGGGTAGTCGTGATGTAGATTGTGTAACGAACTAGGATAATCTAGATCAACTTCAATAAAGTATGAAAAATTTCCAGGTAAATCTTTTTCAGTTTCTTTAAGAAATTGATCTGGAGATGTCAAATGACATGGCCCAACCATACAAATTCACACAATCTAGATAAATAATATGGTTGGATGGGAGATTTTTATCATAATGTTTTAGATATTTATTATTAGCTACTGCATATTTGTTTGTTATAACGCTAATTCCGCCTCTGATACCTTTTTCAATAAAATTAAACATATCAACATCCGTCAAGAGATCCAATTCTATTTTGCTTGTTTTTAGTAGAGCGTCCCAATAATAATAAAATATTGGATAAAGTGTACGAAACTCCTCTGTTGATATCTGAGATCCATCTCCAACATCCTAATATTTTTGCACTGCGTTGAGCAGATACATGTAAGGTCAAGTAATATTTTTATTAGCGTTATCTGCAAAATTACATTCTATCGCTCGCTCTGGATATTACTTTGAATTTAGTCTAGCGTATATTCGTCTAACGTCAGCGTTATCAAATATCGCATTATTTTGTTGTTGGTTACCACTTCGCGCTTGCCGTTGAAATACAACAAATAATTGCCTCGGCACTTGTTCGCTTGATGTTGTTGTAACTCGCCATGTGTAGTCAGTAGTGTTTGGAACTGCTGTTTGATATATTTTATGTTGCTGAAAATAAATTCTGTTTGTATGTTTTTACAGCATATCATTTAATTCTGACATTTTAGTGATTGATGGTGTTATTCGTGGCATCCACATCGCAAGTTTATTTATGATAAACTGTAAATCAGCTCCGCCTGACCTAAACAGGCAGTCGTTTTGTTCTGCTCGATCTAAAATAAGTGTATGTTTAACTCCACGAAATACTTTATTGTAATCGCGACAAAAGCCAAATATTGTGCTTAACGGCAGCATCATTGTAATTTGACGTAATCCTGCTGCAAGTGCCTTTCTTCTGGTATAACCTTCATTATAACGTATATTTTTTCTGACGATAGGAAATGAGTTATTAATCAAATTCAACATTTCAGTGCCGGTTGCAGCAGCACCTGGCGGTGCTATACCAAGATTATTACAAGCAGCAGTAAGCGCGACTCTTGTAGCTGCATCACCGGCTGCTGCACCTTGTTCGACTATACCTAGCGCAGCAGTATTTATAATAAGAAAATCTCTTACAGTTACAACATCTGCAGCGGCATTAGCTCCAGCCACTAAAATAGGTGGACCCCCAGCTGAAAATTCAGACGATGCCATAAAACCAGACCCACCACTTCCGGTATCTTTAAACCGCATGATATTAGTTGCAGTCGATCTGGAGTAATCGTCGGAAAACGAAATAATATTTAAGATTGTACTTGCAACTTGTAGGTGGCTCGAAATATCTTCTACTGTTTGATTAGCTAGTCGATATATAGCACTTTTAAATAAACACCAACCATCATTTATAAGAGCTACTTCTGTGTTAGCTGCAATTGCAACAGGTGGATTGGCCACTGTCATAATCTGACCGCGAACTTCTAATATTGCTTTGTGTGGCAGTAGAAATACATCTTCGTCTCGAGTATTAAATGTTCTAACACCAGCTTTATTTGGTTCATTAGAATTTTCATCGACATACTCAACATACTCAAATTCTGTTACAGTGTCATCGATGTCATACGTTTCTGCTAAATCGAGATAATTTTTAACAGACATTTTTTATTTAATAGATTATAAAAATTTTTTTGCGGCGCTGTTACTTTAGATATTAATTTTTGTTTAATCTGCTCGCCCTTTGGTGAAAGAAGTTTTTTTTGTTCTTGTTATCATAACACGTTGAGTTTCTTTTGTTGGAGCTATTTCTGATATAACTTGTTTTATCTCAGATGTAGACGGTGTGCCTTTAATTTTATCAGCTATTTTTTGTCCCACCGCAGTTCCAGCAGCAGATGCGGCTCCAGTTGCAAAAGCTTTTGATGCGTCAAGTGCAATTGGTGCAACTTTACGCGCTATTCCCGGAACATTTTCAATAATTTTAGTAAATATATTTCCAAAAAATCCACCAACTATTTTTCTTCGGTAAAACTTTTTTTGCTTCATTATATCTGAGGTTGTATAATTTTTATTGCCAATCACGAAGTGATCGCGCGTAGATGTAAATAGTAAGTGACAACCTCGTTATTCAAATCCAGCTGTCGTCCAGATTGATCTGTCAACTGCATATTTATTGCTGTTATTTGATTTTCAACATTTAGCGGATAATAAATAACTTTCCGTGGATTAATTTGCATGAGCGATCCCGGTGGAACATCTGGAGAAAAAACTATATATTGTTTGTCCTTTACTACCCTGGGCTGAGTAAGATCCAGGTGCAATGGAGCAATTTATTAATATTGTGTTTACGTCAGTTATATTCACCGGCAGGTCACCGTCAAATGTTATAGTTTGTTCTGTGGTTGATCCATATTGCTTGTGAGTAAATCCAATCAGCGACGCTATGCTTGTTGATGATGAAAAATGTATTATCAAATTATTTTTTTAATGTTATCCTAGCGCGTAATGTGTTATAATTCGGTACCAGTTCAAAATCGTCAGCGATATCATTATTTTTAGTTATTAATTCGCGTATCGTCTTATTTAGATCAGTGATATTATAGGCTCCTTGTGGAATTTTAAATGTTTTCCATTGCGGGTTTCTTATTACATTTGGAGTAAATGTAAATTCATCGTTTACTCCAGTTTGTACGTTAGCCATAGAACGCCAGCACTTGCAGGAAATTAGTCCAATTTCATACTGTTTTTCATTATCAAGTTGCATTGGCGGAATATAATTTACTGAAAAATTTGCGCTATCTTTAGCGGCTGTGCTAGAGTCCAGTAATAATGTTGTTGACATTGCTATTTATTGTATTTTTTACAAAATTATCATTTACAAAATTAAATCATTGTGATTAAGTCTCCGTGTAAAGTTTCGTAATCGTCAGATGTTAATAAATTGTCCGATCTTAAATGATCAAGTATATCAATAATTTCATTGTTAATTTCAGCGCCAATATTTTCAGCTTCTTTTGATGATATCAACAGCATTAATCTGCCTATCATTTCGGCAGTTGATGTAAATATTTTCACCCCTGTTCCAGATCTTTTACTTATGCGAATATTCTCATTATATTCAAACTTGTCATAAAATTTTGCATATTCAGATTTTCCAGCTCTAAATTTCTTCGCCGTAAGCATTAAATTATTAGCAATAACACCATTTCTAGCATGTTTAAAAATTTTTTTAAGAGCTTCTCCTTCAGCTTTATCAATTTTACCATAAGCTTCTATTCCATTTTTATAAATATCATCTAATTTTTCAATAAAATCATCATATTTACTTTGTGACCATTTATTAATATTATCAATATCTTTAATATTATTTTCTTCCATAAAAGTATCGTATTCTAATTTTGTTAAATTTTATCTGCTGTTATTTTTTAATGTTCTTTTTACTTACAGTTTCCGCTGATAATACAACTAGTGGTTTTTCAATCTCTGCTGGTCTATCAGTTTCCACCAGACTCGCAGCTGGTACTCTTTCTTAATTTATTTCTTTTGCTATGGTACTCAAAACATTAGTGTGATGACCGAACTTTTTTTCATTAATTATTTGATTAAGAGCTTTGATATAAAAATCGGCGATAATGCCTTCTCGGTATTTTTAATAGCTTTGTAATATTCGTTATTTTCCGGTATTACCAAATCGATTTGTTTCTTATTATCCTCTGATATTTTCGTTAACATTTCAATTTTTTCGCCAGCTTTATATTTTTCTTTTTGAATATCCTATACTCTCGAATCTTTAAAATTGTAGTTTAAGTTAAACATTTTATACTCAATATCTTCTATTTTGTTATTTATATTTTTTAAATCCTCTTCAAATTTTGATAATCTTCTTGGATAAGATTCTTTTCTCAAAATCTCCTGAAATACATCTCCTGATTCTTCAATTTTTTTCGTTATATCTTCTAACTTTCTTCTAATCGGCCCAACTGTTAAACTTGCTAATCGTCGCCCAAATTCAAGTTGATTAATAATGAGCCGATCTATTTCAGCTTGTCTAATAACAGGATTAATAATATGTGCTGAAAGTTCTTCAGCCAATCTTTTTCTTTCTTCAGCAGATCTGGCAACAATTTTTGCAGCAGATGTTTCTTGTTGTTCTTTGACTAATCCGAGTAAACCTTTTTCCTGTAGTCGCTTAAGTTCTTCTTCTGACAGCGGTTTAGTTTCAGGTTGTTTCCCAAGTAATGCTTCAGTAACTGGTTTGAGAATTGTGGCTATTGCTTCTGCAGCAGTTATTTGTCCACGTCGTGCTTGTTGTACTTTTTGCTTAAATGCTGCCTGAGATTGAGCAAGTTTTTTTAGATCTTCTATATGTTTTCTGTACTTTGCTTGTCTTTCCATTTTATTATATATAAATTTTATAAAATTAAGACTATCGAAAACAAAACTTACTGCAAGTAACTGTCAATACAACAACGAAACATTTTAGCTGGATCACGTGTTAGTTTATCAAATAAGAAAAAGTTATATTTATCCGCTGTCGCCTTATGATATAATTCGATAAATTTATCTTTTGTTACGTCGCCGCATTGCTCGTTCGCGATATTTCTAACATCAACATTGTCCAGTCCTGGAAATAATATAAAACAACCAGTATTTCGCCGAATAAATCTGTCAACATTATAAAAACCTTGGGCTAAATAAACAGAATTACATTTCTTATTTCGCGACAGTGAAAAATACAATCTTATTTTGTTCATTTTTACATTATTTAGCGGAATATCATCAAAAACTATTATCTTATGTTCATCTGAATCAAGTTGATTAACTGGAACAAGTTCTTCTGGTTGTTTGATAATAAAGAAATCTTTACCAGCATCAAGATCATTACGAAATTTGTTATTATATTCGCTTAGTAGCTCGTACTTATCTTGCTGTGGATTAATTGTATAAATATAAACTCGATCGTAATTAAAATTATCGCCCAGCAGTAAATTCAGGAGCAAATTTGTTTTTCCGATCCATTTCGTCCAACAATAAGATAATGACAATCTGAAAGTTCGTTGTTATGTTTATGTTTCACCAACCGCTCTGTATCAAAATTTAATATCGACTATTTTGCCATTGTTTGTTATAAAATTTTATGTTATATTAAACTGACTAATGTTAACAAATTTTTGTAGGACAATAAATAAATAATGAGTTATTATACAAAATTTGGAACAACATTAGGAGATTCATCAGCTATAAGTACAACAATAACAAACGGTAAGGTTGATTTATCGGGCTATCTAAAAAGATCTGGCGACACAATGACAGGAAACCTGTTTATGTCAAATCAACGAGTACTAGATTTAGAAACAGTGTATCCTCCAATAAATGTTGTTAATACACAAGCTGTTAGTTATGCACAACTAAAATTCGTCGATAATAATAAACTAGATAAATCTGGAGGAACTTTAAGCGGTAACTTAGATATGTCAGGAAAAAAGATTGTAGGCTTGGAGACTGGATATCCACCAGCAAACTTAAATCAAACTCAAGCGGTAAGTTATTTACAGATGAAATATGCGGATAATAACAAACTTGATAAAACTGGTGGGACAATTGCAGGTATTATTAACATGTCAGGTCGACGAGTGTTAGGTTTAGAAACTGTGTACCCACCAGCAAACTTTGATAACACACAAGCTGTAAGTTATACACAACTAAAATCTGTTGACGATAATAAACTTAACAAAGCCGGTCACACAATGACAGGTAACTTGTTTATGCCAAATTCAAAAATAACTGGATTCCCAACAACCTCACCACCAGCTAATGATGCTGATGCTATTAGTTATGCTCAGTTAAAAGAAGAACTTGCCCCATACTTGAAATAATCTGATGGACCAATGTCAGGTAATATAAACATGAGAAATAATAAAATAACTACGACATATGTTCCAGTTAACAATAATGATCTGACAAATAAAGCGTATGTTGACAGTCTGTCTAGTGGTACAAAACGAACTAAAAACAATGTTGGATATATTCCAACACTTTATAAGGCAACCGACAATTGAGTTGGGTTTGAGGTAAGCGCATCAGCATATTATCCCGAAAATTATCCTTATTACGCTTTCTCTGATAAACATGAGTGGACGACCAACGGAGAAGTTGAAAATTTTTGGATTAAAATTAAATGTCCTACTGCAGTTGCTATTTGGCAATTTCATTTGCGCGGTAGGTTAAACTCTAGTGTTGGTCGAATTTATAATTGGCAATTGGAAGGATCAAATGACGATATCAACTGGACAACATTGTATAGCACAACAGACACTTACAACACAATATTTTACAATCCCGACAGAAAACACTGTTAACAAGTACTTATATTTTCGAGTTAATGTTTTAGCTGCTGAACATCCATTTCCAGGACTGACAGCATTTCAAATATACACACTCGACGAACAAATTTAATCTAATGCTATAAAATAATGTCAGAAACACCAATTATAACCATTGCAAGAGAATTTTATTATAATATTTTTAACCCTAAAATAGATGTTTGGAGCTGTTAATGTAGCAGCAAAAACAATCCAAAATATGAAATATACTGGCATCAGTTGATTAAACAGACTAATAACGCAAGATTATGTTTATAATTTTATTCGCGTTATGTATATGCGAGGACCTCAACTGAAAAAAGCAATAGAAAACTTTGATATTATAAGCAGATACCGTCATGCTGATGATTGTCTAGAAGAACAAAAACAAGTTGAAATTATATTTTAAAAAATATTACTCGAGCTTGATTGGTCTAACATAGATTTGATAATAAAATCAGACTTAATAAAAGCACGAGTTTATAGTGGAAGAACACTGGAAGAAAGACGAATAAACGAAAATCATACTCGTCTTGACAAACTAGCGGAAAATAAAAAAATGAGAATAAAAAGAAGCAGAGATTTATATGATAGTTTTTCAAAACGGGGTATATTTAAATATCTCGGTATGTACTACCATGACAAAGAAACCTTGGTTAAAATCGTTACTATGACGTCAGACGCAGAGTTAATTATTAAAGTGTACGCAAACGCAATTTTGCCAATGATACGTAAAAAAGACCCAGAATTTGATCCGATTATTGTTAACAAGTCTCTAAAGATAATCAAAAGTTTAGACGATGAAATTAGTAATTTTAGTGATGATGAGCGAGAAAAGTTTTTTGAAGAAGTCAATCAAACAAAGTTAGAAGTAAAGTCTGATTCTTATTATGATATAAGTGAAGAAGACGATGTTCCATTCCCATCAATCCAGTACTCTAGAAAATTGTCACTACGAAATTATTACAACGAAATTAAAACAATACTCACAAAACCATATGAAAAATTAATGTTAAAAGTAGCTTCTGCTTTTGGTCTTCTTACAATTGAACTGGATAAGCTTAAGAAATTAATGCTAACAAATTTCGTAGTCGCATATGCAATTATCAGACAACATCTTGTTCTCAAAAATTTCCAGTTAGATCAGTTGAGTTTAGTATTAGGGTATATTGAAGAAACATAAATCGATTACAGTATTTTGGTAAATAAAACAGATTTGTATGAGAGTGAAATAGGAAATAGTTTTGATTCATATGCTTGGTTAAAGAAACAATATGTACTAACAGATGAACGATATGATGATGCTTCGTCAGATGTTTATGATAAATATAGAGAGTTTTTAGCTGATCCTAACAATAATAAGTTCCGCGAGTTTCTTGATTCAATTGTTGGTGCTAGAGTTTTTAATATTACATAACATATTGTATGATGAAAAAACAAATCATCGATTTCAATCATATTTCAGAAAATATTTCAAAACAAGATGTTGACGCTCTAATGCAATATTACAAATTTTATCATAAAAACCTCTGGTGTGTTAAACAATGTTACAGGTATTACAGTAGAATACTTCGAGTAAGATCATATTTGCCATTGTTAATGACTAGCTCTGGCATAATCTCAAGTGGAGCATTATTAAATCCGTTTTTGTTAATAATATCTGGTGTCGGTGTCTCTCTTTCAACAGCATGTAAAAAAATTGAACCTAAACTTGAAACAAAAAAAATTCTTGTAAAACAGCAAGTATCACTTACAAAAAATTACTTGATCAAATACGATCTTATTTGCGAGGTGTAAAATATGATATGGACGATTTAATACGCGAGTTTCGTATTATTGACAGTATGTTAACGGACATCCTACCAATGAGAGTCAGCAGGTATGAAAAAGATTATCATAAAATATGGTTACAACAGTAGATGTTTAATTTTGTATAGCTTTAGAAATATCATTATCAAATAAAATATCAACTATATTGTCAATAAATGTCATCAAATCATCTGACCAACCTCTTATTCGTTCGTCATTTTCAGTTGCGAATAACCATACTGACCCATATTTTGGTGATATATGGTAACCAACTTTTTTAATACAGTCGCTTATTATTTTAGGTTTTATGCCAGTATAACTTGAGGCTGATTTTATTGAATCAAATCTCTTACAAAATTTGTTTGTCAGATCAAATCCAACATGTCTTATTGGTGATAGATAATAACCCATATTATATAATATTTCATTGTTCAGTATGACATTTTGTCCAAACTATAAAAATAACAATAATATATTCGCGGGTCCTGGATCAGAGATATAAGCTTAAAACAAAAATACCTAATTCATAAGGCACACAAATATTTTTGTTACTAGGGGAGTTGGAGCTCTGGTC
>JAECUM010057244.1:0-26415 GCA_016617855.1 Megalonaias nervosa
TATATATAGAGAGAGAGAGAGAGAGAGAGAGAGAGAGAGAGAGAGAGAGAGAGAGAGATTCCATTGTTCAAGTCTTGCTCTAGCTGTTTCATTTAGAATTGTAAAGCGCAAAATTCTTCCAGAGATTTTGTTTTGTTTTCCATGTCACTTACTACAGTACCCATCTCTGAGTTTAGCATTTGCTCAGATGGTTGTAGGTATTATTGAATGTTTGGTAATTCTTCTGATTCTCCTGTTACATTCTACAATGTTTAAAGTGTAGTGAACATGATATTAAATCTATTTGTTCACGTACTGTGCTGCCGCAACTTTGTTTTTGTCGGTCAATACTTTTGGTAGCTATTTCATAACCAATCTGTTCAACAGTTATCGTTTTTGTCTGCTTTGTTCTTCCTATGTATTATCTACCAAAGCATATCGTACCTGATTACCAATTATAAATTGTTTCGTAACAACATTTTTTAAATTTGCTCGATCACACAAACCAGTAATATGGGTGTTCTTCATGTTTAATTCTTCGTTTATTGTTTTATCATTAATTGTTTTCCTCATATACTGTTGCTTCCACTGTTCCACTGATTGAAAACCGATTTCACCTCCCAATAGTATCATGCTAGCCCAATGTACTTAACATATGCTACAGGCATACCTTGAAAGTAACTTTTCCATCTTCGGCTTTAATATTGTAATTGGTACTTCATTGCTATTGCTTGTGATGACCATTAACATTGCTATGAAATACATCGTATAAAATCAAATTCACCTAGAAACACAGTTTGAATGGGTCGACACTATAAGCAAACATAAATTAATGGTTGGTGTTACTGATGTCATCAAGGAAAATGTCATCGTGTCTAGATATCAAAGACTCACAAAATGTATCCTCTTCAGTCTGTTTAGTTCTCTGTCTATTAAATCCTAATTATGTATAGCTGTTGTTGATTATATACCCTGAGTAATTATTGCATCGAGTGATAGGAACTTTTGAATTGTATTTCAGACCATCGATAGCAGTACTTTTTCATCGCCTTTATTTGCTGTTATAAGTTTTCTGACTTTGTTCATATATATTTCAAGGTTTCAAAAACCATTAGGAATGAAAACAGTATTTGTTTCATTTTTAAGGTGATCTGATAATAAGGTTGATTTACTGTTCATTAGAAATATTGTAAAACCAAACAACAAAAAAAATATTCTCTGTCAGGGGAGTAATATCGTTATGGGGATATTAGAGGGAGTTAACAAGTAGTTGAGAGGTCTTTGGGAGAAAACTCCCAGTTTGGTTTACAGGGCATACTTTGAACCGTCGAACCGCAAACTTGATCTATGAAACGTGCCAGTTGTTTCGCGCTCTGTTTGTGCGTGGAATGGGGGGGGGGGGGCAGCTTCTCATCCTTTTCATCCAACCCTGTCTATAGTGAAATGAAATCAATATTTTAATGTTCTTGCTGGGTTAGTAAACATATTTCTTTCCCTGGTTGTCCTTCTGTCATATTTTTTTTTTTCATTTTTGAAGCGTAAATTAGAACAACTGTGTAAGCGTTATGACTTTCCATTTTCTACAGTTACTATGATAGACGTCTGTTTGCTGTAAATTTCTCTTTTAAAGAATTTCCTCCAATAAAAAGTTATTGTTGCTTGTTGCCGCATTCCCTATCATGTCGTTCATACTTTTAACATACCAATGACAGAAGCTACTATCACACAGTGTTCCATAACTTTGTACAGATCAACGTTTCCTTGAAATCTTTTGCAACAATCCCCACTGAAGTTGCACTAGATCCACCAAAACGAGAGATACAATAATTTATGTTGCTATTACAGCGGCTAATAAACCAGCAGCCTACAATATCCGTTCCACCACAAAATGCAGCTATGCTAATCTCTACACAGTTGAAAACTGTGCATGTTATTTAGTAATTTTTTCTGACATCTCTGTAATGTTTTAAATGTAACCGTTCTTTCAGAAACTTTGCTTTGAAAAAGGCTAATGATATTATTTTTATGTAGCTTACTAGTTAAGATATAAAAGTAAACTAGCATTTACTCCAATTCTTTGTTGCAATCTGTTATTATAGCCAAATGCTAATCCTTCATTTATCATCATTCCATCAGCACGAGCTCCCAGGTCACCACCTTTCAAGTATTTGATTTTCATATTTTAATTTCAGTAAGTGTTAATTTTTCAGGTTAAACCTTTTTCTGCCTTTGCTTTTTAAAAAGTATTTTCATCCTAAGTAACCATCTAAGTTAACAACTCTCTGTGAATCTGAATCTGAGACACAATGTTTTCCTTGTTCGTACATTACATACATAAAAAATAGCGAAAACAGGTCTATCAAGGATAAAATGCCACTCAAATATGAGATACAGAAACAAAACAAGAAACCATGTTGACGGTTTAAAAATGATAAACTTTATCATTGAGGTAATTTTGGACAAATTTTATCTCATTTTTACTCATATCAACGACTTTATTGCATAATCGACAGACGCTTCAGTAGTAAATGTGTTGCCACAGTCGTTGAAAAAGAAGGGAAAAACGAATCCCGTACAAATAAAAAAGTGCGAGGTAACCTATTTATTTAGAATTATTTTTTTTGTTTTTATTTTTTTTTTCTTAAGTGCTTTCTTGAAGCTGATATGTTTCAATGATATCAATGGAACTGGGGTTTTGACTTACTGACCCACTTTGCGGCCCTTTCACCCGTCCTTGCCTCTGCCCACCATGACCATTTAGCCCCTACGCGATAGTTGTCTGTCGTTCACTTTAAATTTTGATGGTGCACACAGGCAAGCGGACAGATTGAGCCATGGTGGGTAGATACTCGTCTGGCTGGAAATACCGCAAAGAGGGCAAGAGAAGCAAAAACCAGCCTTTCTTACAGTGCTACTCTAATCTGCAGAGATTGTAGAAACGACGAAAAAAAAAAAATAATCATGCAGAGATAGAGAGAGTGATGATATACTCAGACAGGCAAGCCTATGGTGGGGATCAATATAAGCACTGTCAAGCCTACTACATTGATTATATGAATATACCTATAGCAGCCTCTATTGTGTATTGATTTTCTTCACAGTATGTTATATAGCTTCTACAGT
Organism: Megalonaias nervosa; assembly: GCA_016617855.1. Classification (NCBI taxonomy): domain Eukaryota; kingdom Metazoa; phylum Mollusca; class Bivalvia; order Unionida; family Unionidae; genus Megalonaias; species Megalonaias nervosa. The sequence continues at coordinate 3,103 of JAECUM010057244.1, forward strand.
ATACGTACATGGATCATATTATGCTAAAAGAAATATATAGTCGATTTGTGAATATTCTTATATTGAATAAATTGTCCGTGGCAGTTTATATACCAATGATGAGTGTCGGTGAAACTATTGATTCGCAAAGTATATTGATGGAATTCATGGAGGTTGCAAATGGGGTGTACAGCGTCCAAAAGAATGGGATGCCAATTGCGTAACAGACAAACTGAGATTACGTCATATAGGTTCATTAAAGAAGCGCAAAAGATGTACGAATTATCCGAAACAAATTCAGAACACATTGATAAGTTGGTGAATATGGGAGTGACGTTAGAAATGGAAGGAAACAAATATTGGGAGATTTTTGAGGCAAAGTAAACCAAAAAGAAACTGCACAGTATCGTGCATGAAGAGTACACCGTCAAAAGAAACAAGAGGACTCACCCACTGTATCTGAAGCGAGTGACGTTTCTGATGAGGTCAGTGACGAAGATGTTTCAGAGCAGGCTAATTAAACAAATGATTTGGGTCCATCAGTATAAGAATGTCATCCTAACTAACTTCTCTTCAGTGGATCTAAGAAAAGTATTACACCGACGTAGAAGAGGAGAGAGACAAGCACCTGAAACAATTTTATGAAGCTATTTCCAGAAGCAAGAAAGCAAAAACAATGGAGGAAATTTACGAACGCTCCAGGAAATTTGATGCAATCGCATACAAGCGCACAAAGTCTGGTCACACTTGAGTTGATGTAGTACTTTGGCAAGAAGGGTCATTTAAGCTCATTTGGGCTGATGCTGTGCTGGAATTCATCTTATCCGCGTTTGCAGATAGATTTATAGCTACGTATGCAAAGTTTTGTGTTGACACCTAAAACAACGCGCTATTATTTCTGAGAAAGCCTGATCTGAATTTTCAAGTTACCATAAAGTCGCGTAATGAGCTTTGTAAGGCTCACTATCCGCCTAGCCTTGAAATTAGTGTACCACCTGATGTGGTGGAGACAAAACAGCGACGATTGGCAGCCATGCTCAGGATGGTTGAAAACCAGGGAAAAGGGTGAGTATGTTTCCGCCAATTAGATAAAGGCTTGTGCGTATGTATATAAGAAGCTCCATGGCATTGGGACGCAACAAATACATAGTTGCCTGCCTTGGAAAATACGAACCCTGTGGCATAACGTGCCATTATGAGTACTGCAGAATGCAAACGCAGATATTACGTGAGGGAATAGGGGCACGACCTTGCCTGACATGTGATATCAGAGTCAAATCACGGAATTAGCTTTGCCAGCCTTGTGGATCTGTTCGTGTTCCGCAGAAAAAATCAAAACCTCAAGCGCCTGTGGCTGCACAAGCAAAAGCACATGCAAATACCATAACAGGAGAAATAAATTAAATAATCACCACGATTAAAGCGATCGCAGTTTCTCATCCCTACAAAATACTAAAAATAAAACAAACCATCGACAAAATTTTTCAATTAAATAAACGCTGCGCCCTCCCCTTAGTATACACATGCCTACTGTGTCAAAGCTAAGACAGCTCGCACGACAACATGGCACATACATATCAAGTCGTATAAGAGAAGCAGGCATACTTGAATTATTGAGACCCATATATGTGCTGAATCCACAAATATTACCACCACCACCACCTCCGTCACTGCCACTGCAGCAGCAATCAGCAACAAAACTACAATAAAACAAATCAGGAAATTTGCGCGCGAGCACATTATCCGAATAGCCAGAGGCGCAAGAAAAGCCAGCATCCTTGCGATAGTATATTCGTATGAACAAAACCGTCTTCGTGCTATGGATGAACGAACACATCGTCTCGCCTCTGTTATCGCCACTGAAGCGGCTGGGTATGTTCATGCAAAAACACAACAGTCACAAGTGCCAGAACTTAAATTTCAGAAACGTAGTGGTGAGTTGTAAAATCATGTAACCATCATCTCGACCTCTACACACCAGGCAAAGATGCTCGACAACTATTCACAAATATGATTCCTGGAATCGTAGCGGTGCTACAAAACTTTGGTCACGCTAGGGTCAAAGCAGACATTGTTCTCCGTGCCCATCTGGTTATGCCGCTTAGTCGTGACAAGGCGAGAAGATGTGTTTGTTCAAAACAACTACTCTGTGGTGTTACGAGTATATGTTACAAAAATCATCATAATATATGTAACAAAAAGAGTAAAAAGCAATAGGCTTTGTAAAATTGAACAAATAATTTATTCACTAGAATACATAGTGAAAATGAAAAAAAAAAAAGAACTAACGGTATCTCTAATTAAATCCCAAAATAATCCTAGAATTATAGTAGCAAGTCCTAATAATAAAGGTTCTGAATAAATGTGGGTGGAAATCTAAATTAAGTCCAACGCTGAAATTGTTGATGTGTCTATGATGGCTCGTAAAGTGTTGATGTAACAACAGTCTTTTGTAGAATCACAATAATACTATCCAAGAATTAAATCCTGATTTAAAATTTTCACTGTAAATTCAAGTCTCCATTTCCAAAATGTTATCAGAGCACTTTTGTATTTCCATAGAAGAAATAATTTGAATAAATCGGAATTAAATACGTTACACAACAATGATAACTTCACTCTGCTCAGATGTTAAAGCACGAATAACAGACTCTCAGAAAAACATCTTACATATGACAAACTAAGTCGCAAATGAAATCTCGGATGAGGATCAAAAGTGTATTGTTCAAGAATGATCTTAGTTATAAAGTCACTCACCAAATTCACAATTAAACATATGACAATCATCACGTAGTCTAGAAAATACGATGTCCTTGACTCGGTTTAAGATAATGATCCTCACTCTGAGAAACTATGAATAAAGTTGTTTAACAAAACTGTCACTGATTTTGGACAAGGTCAGCCACTTGATACAATGTATCATTACCAACAGCATATAAGAAATATAAAAAAATAACAAACAATGCAAATTAAATATACATAACAGTGGATTCATAGTGGTGCTCGCGTAATCCTGAACCGCAAAGACAGCTGCACCATCAGTGATGAAATTGGCAGAGGCATGGAAAAGGTTCTCAAAACGCTGCAGAAATGCACCAGTGCAGGATCGGGATGGACTCTCTTGGGCCAAGTCGAGGTTCGTCACTGGCCGTATCGCCCGTTTCGTGCATCCAGTTGCATAGCAACTCCAAACTGGGCCCTTCCAAGATCAGTTATCAACGTGAAAATCTTTGATAAATAGATGTTTGAACGGGCAATTTTGTCGGCGCTGTGCGCGGTCAGTAAACAATCAAGACTTTCCTCGAAAACACCAGCGAGACCTGGTTACCAAAGCCATACTAGAGAAATTTTAAACACTTAACCCAGGTATCGCTGTTAATGTACGATAAAGTTTTTTATCTGCTCGCACTATCCCCCTCTTCCTTGGTCAGCACGGACGAATCAGGACTGATTTGTTGTTGCTAAGTGAAATGAAAGAATCAGAATCGATATCGCACTACGAATGGATAAAAGATCTGGGTCGGCTGCTTAACCGGCACAGAAAACACAAGGGTAAAAAATATCCTTGCAGACGTTGCATGCATGTATTTAACACTCAAGAAATGCACAACGGTCACGATTTTTACTGTGATGGTGTCAGTGAAAAACCACAGCACACAATCATGCCCGAGCCTGATAAAACACTTCCAAATCTACTTCAGTACAGCGAAAGATGAAAGACCAGTATATCATCTATGCGGAGTTTGAATGCTTGCATGTTGCAGTAGAAAGTAGCTCTGCTAACAAAAACACAAATGCGCCGAATATCGATCAAACAGTGCAAGTCGCAAAACAAATTTCATGCGGATTTGTTATGTTGTGGTTCGATGTGATGGCAAAACAGAGGAGCCAGTCCTTTATCGCGCTCAGGGTACTCTAGACATAGTGGAGGTACTTCTCAGATCGATCGAAGTCACAGCGAAATGGATTCGGCAGCAGCTCGATTCACCAGCACGCATAATAATGACTGGTCATAACATTAGTAAGTTTTCTGCAGCCACTCACTGCTGGATTTGTGAAAACGCTTTCACTGACAAAGAACAAAGCCCCTTCAGCGCTGAAAGTTTGTGCTCACATCACTGGCATGTACAGAGATGCCGCACACAATGCGTGTAATTTGCAGTCGAGAATTTATCTCAACGGAACCAAAATCCTTGTGGTGCTTTATAACCTGTGTTCGTACGATGGTCACTAATTCGTGCAAGCATTAGCCACGACATCAGACTCACCAATTAGTGTGATCCCCAACAACATGGAAAAATACATGACGTTTCGGCTGGGACAAATGCAGTTTATCGATTCTGTGAATTCGTCCCGGAGAAGTTAGTGAATAATCTGACGGCGGAGAACTTCAAAATCACTCGTCGATATTGTCCAACCAGCATATGGACCAGATCACGAGGAAATGCGTGTATCTGCACGAGTACATGAACGACTGGAGCTAATGTGCTAAAACTCAGTTGCTACCAATCAATTTGTTCATCGTTATCACGTGAGAGTATTTCCACCGACGACTACGAACATGCAAAGAAAGTTTTGTCTGCGTTCGAATGCAAACACCTCTGTGGCTGTCTATATCTGCGTATTGATATGTTGTTGCTCGCTGATGTATTTGAGGCATTCTTGACACCACCAAGCACGCGTACAAGCTCGATGCCGCGTATTACTTTTCGTCACCGTTTCTGAGCTGGGATGCAATGTTGTCCAAGATCAAAATCGACCTGGAACTGTACATGAACATTGACCAGCATCTCTTCATCGAGCGATCACTTCGTGGCGGAATATCCATGCGAAGTCACGCTTGTGCCAAGAACTCCAACTTGTCCGGGTATAACCCCGCTGACTCCAACAGTTACACCATTTATCTTTATGCCAATAATTTGTAAGAGTGGGCCATGATGCAGCCACTTCCGGTTGGTGAATTTCAGCGGATCGATCCTACGCACATTGATCTATGACAAAACGTGCACGATCACAAGCTCCACGGTGACCACGGATAATTCTTTGAATTCGACCTGGAATATCAAGAGCATTTACACGAGGTCCACAACGATTATTCGTTGGCCCCAGAAGTGCTGTTGGTGCCCGGTTCATGACTGTCCCGGTATCAGTGTTCCATCGTTGAATGCACCAAACTGGTCCGGAATCTTCTGACCAAACAAAACAATGTACTGCATGTGAGAAATCTGCAGTTGTATTTGCGATTGGGTATGCGTGTCACCAAGATGCATCGAGTGCTAAAATTTTGCCAGCAAGCTTGGATGGCTCCGTATATTCAGAGGAATACAGACCTACTCAGAGGTCACCATGGATTTGAAAAGGACTTTTCAAGCTCATGGTCAATGTCTTATTTGGATAAACCATGTCCAATCTACGCAAACAAATTCGAGTCGATCTTGTCCGTGATAATAGTGAGCAAGACAGACTTCGACGGTTCATTGCGGACCTATCCTTTGATTCCCGAACAGTCTTTGATGTTGGACTTGTTGCCATTCACAGTAAAAAAAATCAAAACTCTAACTGACCAAACCAATCTATGTGAGCACGACTGGGTTGGACTTTCGTCGCTGCTCATGTGCGAGTTTTACTATGACAAGATCAAGCCTCTTTATAAGGATCGGGTCAAGATGCTGTACATCAAAACTGATTCGCTGCTGATGCTGATGCAAATCACCATCGATGATGTGTACTCGGACATGGCACAACCAAGTTTGGTGAATGAGTTTGATGCTAGCAATTATCCAAAAAAATATCCATTGTTTAGTCCCGTGAATAAATAGGTGGTTGGCACGTTCAAAGACGAATGTTCGGGTAAACCAATCGAAGAGTATGTGGGACTGCGACCTAAAATGTACTCGATTGTGGTCGGCTCCGGTAAAAACATCAAAAAGGCCAAAGATGTCCGGATGACTGTGCAAAAAGATCTCAAGCGCGAACTGTGCTCGGAATGTCTTCGAGACCGTCGTGAATTTGCACACACCGCAAATATGATCCGATCCAAGAACCATCACATGGGTGTATACCGATGCACCAAAGCGAATTTGTCCCCGCTGGATACTAAGCGATGGATACTCCCGGATGGAATTACCACTTACGAGTTTGGTCATCGTGATATTGTAATTAATACTGGTTAACGTGTCAACACAAATCCTGGTGGCAGTTCTGTGTCTGCTGGAACGACTTGCATTTTCTCTTACACAAATGCACGGCTGGGAGGTATTGCTCCACTTGGTTATCATGACCCCAATCGGTAACGGGTTGTAGTATTGGAGTATCAATCTCGTTCCGAAATGGTAAATTCGTCTACGGGCCATACTGGGTTAGTGGCACGAAGTTGTTGCCCGCTTTCTAACTCTCCAGGTGCATACAGATATCGAACAAGCTTGTCTCCGAGCGATTGTAACGGTGCTGGCTGAGAAATGATTTTGAATAACAGTAACATTCTTTTGTCGAATCGAACTGGCTGGTTTTAATCCCGTCGTACGTGTGACTTCACTGATCAAGGCTGTTATGACGAATACAAGTCGTGCTACCCATGCCTGAGACCCTTCTGGCCTCATCAACAATTCCCGTGAGTATTGATGACCTAATAACCGTTATGCAAGAGGCGATTAAATCGTTCCACAAGAGCTTGGTCACGATGTACGCAGATATTCTGGACACGTACTCGCACATGGTGTTTAACCAACATCACAGCCACATATCAGAGAAATTCTTTGCCAGGATCCACATGTAACAATCGTGGCCGTGTGAGTGGACCACGTGCATAAATGAGCTTGAGTGCATCCGCGACAGTGACATAATCTTTACATGTCAATAGCTCCGCTTTTTTATATCTGCTGGCCACATCAATCAATGACACGATCGTGTGGAAGATATAATGAATCTGCCTCACGAACCTCATTTGGTGTTTGCATATCAAACCGACCCCGTGAAATCTTTCTTGGTACAGGTAAATAAATTTGCCATAACGCTTGTTTGGCCAGCCATGCTCGAGCCATCCCATAAGTAACCTTGGCTGCACTGGTATACTGTTCCAAGGCTGCTTCACCGATCTAGTACCCACACTGGCTATAGTATATTTTGAATAATGTTCGGCCCTTTATGTCCATCGTTTGTTTATAGCAATGTGAAGACACTTTCGTATTTTATTATTAATAGGTGTCACACAAAAGAAAATTCGCAGACGATTTTCCGTCATCGATTTCTCCGCACAAGCAACACCTAAACCGGCTAAGCAGGGTGATGAAACCTTGTTTCCAAACTCCGTTCAGCCATTCATCATTGGCCCTGCTAAATCCGGTAATACTCAGCTGTTATTGAATATGGTTGTACGATGGTTAAAATGGGATAGGTTGTTCGCGATTGCACCGTCTACCGCTGAGCAACCGTGCTATAATGTGCTCAAAACATGTTCAAAAAAATAGAGTAATATAAGATCGTTAAGAAGCGGTAACAATGCTTCCATCGATTTCTTTTCAGCCACTGACGACGCTACTACCACTGACGATTTGGATGATAACAACCCATTATGGTGATGTACAACGATATGATGCTTTAAAATCAAGTCAGTTCCGCACAAATATTTTCACGAGGCTGCCACTAAAACAAGGACGTGATTTTTTTGACTCAGCGATATGCCCATGTGCCAAAAGTGTTCTGTGACAACTGTAACATGCCGATGATATTTCGGGGCATTGACTCGTAAGGCCTTGGAGACAGCCATTGGACTTGGGGTGCTGACGACCATTCGTGGGATGCATTTCGTGATATGTTTGCGCGGTTTGCTTCGCACCCGTATTGTTTTCTCACGACAGATTTGACTGGTGGGTAACGCAGATATCGTGCGGGTTGAGATATGAACGTGTCCCATACGGATGCATCAAGTTAACAATCATATAAAAATAATAAATGTCCGGCAGCGATACCATAGAATCGTACGAGGTGACGTCATGAAGCCGCTCAAGAACAGCAATAATTATTTCAAAATATAATCGAAGGTCGCAACGTGCCAAGAATATTAAACGGGCAGCAAGCGCAACCGTACAACAGGTAGCAGCGCTTACTGAAACAGAACAAGGACCAGGTCCCGTTCGTAAGATAGCCTAGCACTCTAAGGCTATCAGAAAAGCCACAAGAGCAACTGCGGATACGATCTCGCGTTTGCTAAAGGCAATCGAGGAAATCCAAGAAGACGTTGAAGAACATGGACAAGCCCAGGATATACTCACCCAGATACTTGATGAAGACGTAAGAAAGGTAATTGCCAAAATACCAGACGTGCCTCCTGATTACAGGTCCTAGATGAAAGCACCGGTTCAAATTTTTAACAAAATAACTCGGAAAGAGATTTTCACAAATCCTGTACAATTCGCTCGTAACAGACCTCCCGACTGGAGAGAGTACATGATAGAAATTCCAGCAAAGACATATGACAAATGCATGAATAGGGAATGCTTCAAATGTTATTTAGGGAGTTTACTGAAAAGAACAAAAAGCCATCGGTGAAGATTGGGACCATTTTGTAGATGCGTTTCAGGCATATCAAAACAAAGAGAGGAAACGAGGTGATGATTTATGGATAAATCTCGTGGAAAGGTGGGACCTACTACCATCACAACAACAATTTCCTGAAGAAGAAGATGACCCCGAGACTGAATATATAACAGATGAAGAGTTTAACATGAAGTGAGAGAGAGCGTCAATTTCAGGAACAACAAAAAGATTTTTAAAAAGTGGATGGCACAGCAGCCTTGACCCCAATTCGCACAAAAGTACATCAACAGTGACTAAAAGAACAAATACATGAGTGGACCCATCTTTACAAACATGCTAGAGCTCCTGTGTCTCCTCCCCCTCCTTCGTCAGCAAAACCCCAAAAGGGAAAAGGTCTAACCAAACCTGCAAAACCGCAAAAGGGAAACTGTATAACTCAATGATATAACGCACATGCCCTGCAACCACACCTGCACCGGTAAAAGAAAAAGAAGTTGTGAATATAGTACATCCACAAGAAAAGAAAGGAAGCGGCTTTGGGGCGCTTTCACCCCGTGGACTGTGCTACCCTAACAACCTTGCGGATCGATTGGAATTACTCGTGGGATCACTTCGTGCTGGCAGCAACGCGCCTGAAGTCATTAATGAAGCCACATTGACTTGTCAGCGGTTGCTCACTAATCATCTTCTGGACAGAAACAAATGTCGTGCGTTGATCCATGAACTTGTTGAAGATATTCATGATATGTATGACGAACGAAGTTCGTTCACCGATGATGAGTTCTGACACAATTGAGACCGTGCATGTACTACGTAAAATCTATGCTTCAATGCTACAGGTGTAAGTAAATACAGCTCAGAGCGTGACCTCAATGATTACTATCTCATCCACAAAACCAGAATTCAGTGTGACTTTTTTTGCACCTGAAACCAATGAGGAGTTACGCACACCTGATATCGCACTAGTATCGTTACGAGTGTATTACAATCGGCCTAATATTTGATCCCAACCGTTTGGTGGCCTGCACACAAACAATTTATTTATGTTTTCAGCAGACACGGGCGCGAACTGGCATACAATCGAACATGCCACGGATGAAGAAATCTGACGAAACATTGCATTAATAACCACCATAGACACTAAAATTTCCGTACGTGCTCACGAGCCCAAACTTAGTTCTGTCATTGCCATCGAATCTTAAACATATGTAGTGGATATTGCACGGTCGTTCATAAGGTCAGTGTTAGGTTGGCCATATTCCAGAGTATAAACGATTCTGACTCATGGAACATCGTGTCGCGCCTAACATTATGAGAATTACTTCAACTACTCAGGTCAATTTAACCTGTGATGCCGTCAGAGTCAGTTACGAAAGCAGGTCCTACGGGGTTATATTCTGTTTGGTGTTTCACCCACCGTAGGATCAGGTGACTTGATCTCGATTACATCCGCAGCACCTGTGTGTGTGCCATGCTATAATAATCGGCTGACTCATATTTGTTTTTCCCTGGTAGATCAAGCCAAACACGAGGATGATCTGCGTGGTGAAACATTGACGATACAACTGTACATTCGAGATCAACCTTACATTTAATAATTATGACAACAGTGACAGTCGTACGTGGACGTGTGAAACCTGTTCGCATAGTAACACGCGAGAAAACCCGTATACGTTTCCTATTATGGAACTGGGTTAGGTGACGTTGTTCGTGCAATAGTTGCGAGTCCACCAAAAGCACTCACAGCCTTATCAACCGGGCTCGCATGCAGTTCAGACGCTTCAAGATCGATTACGGCGATTAATAGCATGAGCACAACCACCATAAAAGACGGTTCCGGTTACATTGCTATCGACTTAATCAATGCCACCTGTAGATAGTAAAATCATTAACGAGGCCGTTCAACACCGATTGTCAGATTTGGCAATTACAAATCTTGCCATGGGGATTGGATTTTCCACAGTATTGAAGAAATCAGTAATGTATAATTTGTTTAGTGGCTCACTTAAAAGAGGTATTTGATCCAGCATTTGACATGAGAGTGCCTGTGTTAGCGGATCGAAACAAGAGAGATTTTAAGTATTTCTCATATCCAGCCAGAGACCACAATCGATTAAATATAGTATTGTAAGTGCAAGACACATCTAGATTTTTCCTTCCATGAGAGGAATTTTGGAAGTGGAGGGAAAACTGGTAAAGGAAGATGATGCTGATTATCCCGCCAATGCCCATGTGAGATTTTTTTAACAACGGAATTACGGCATTGTTCAATAGTGAACGTTACTCCATCGATGGAATCCATTTTAGACAATGTTGACGTAGTCACGACAGTTCTCGGACTCGCCAGATGCAGAGAAGATTACACGAGAACCGCTGGCCCAACATGCATAAACCGAATACATTTAGACGACATAAGAAACATACTGCTGCTAATAATGATGCAGATGTAGGAAACTGTAGTCATTAACGCCAGCCCGACTTTTAACCTTGGATTTGCACAGGGTCGATCATAACTCATTGGTGATTCACTGAGGTTCTTGTGTGCAATTCCCCGCAGTCATATCTTTGGGTTTTGCAGAGATGTTCGCAAGTGATTTTTGGAGCCAAACACAAGCAACTTTGCTTCTTATGAACAACTCCAACGATGCAATTTGGCTTGCTGTAGGTACCGCTGCTGGTAAAGTTGTATTAGAATCGTTAACATTGTGGATGCCTGTGTTATCCCCTTCACGTTCTACAGAAACACATTTGTTATCGTTCATGCAGTTGGGAACCGTTTCCACGTTGTCATTTCTCGCACATACTACAGACGCACACCCCCAACTAGTATTGCGGGGCAATTTTCTTGACAAATAAGTACCCAACATGGTCTTACTGCACCAAAATATGTGTTTGTGGCATTTCAAAATGTAGTTCGAGTAAGGTCACACTGAAACTGTCTGCAGCAAAATTAACTGGAAATGTCCCCGTGTGGCTAACCCAAACACAGCTCGCTCGGCTTAATGCTGCCAAACACAAAAACTTCTCAGTGATATTACAATTATTGAAGTCAGAGACGGCACAAGCGCAAAAGACCGGCGGAATAGTTCCATTTCAGCGTTTGCAGAAGCTGCAACTTTGGGAGCTGTCGGAACTGCATCAAGAATGGTGTTTATAAAGGCAGTCGATGGAAGCGAAGCCTCTCAAGCGTCCATTGACCAATCTTCATTTACTAATGACGGCAAAATCGGTAAAACGTTTTCGTAGTGCTTTTATGCGAGAAAAACTTGCATCGATGGTACCATGCACACGGGAAACTGGCATCATTAATCTGGAATCATCAACAGGTCCTGGCATTCACCGGGTCGCATACCTGGTAAAACCTCAACATAGTTTGTATTGTGACTAGCGTGGACCTGCGCCACCGTGATTAATTATTTATCCCGGGGCATTAGTGCCTAGCACGGTGGACGTAGACGACAGATTCGTCTAGAGCTGTTTCATTCGACTATGCATATACAAACTCAATTGGATGGCCCTATATGCTGTCATCTTGTCGTTGAAGCGTTGCGTGCCCTGGAGTGCCAACCGACCCCGCAATCACTTATTGATTTCACATTAAAGTCTGTATAATATTATTCGACAATGTCTATCAGCATTTACGGTCGTTACTCTGCTCGATGACACGGTGCTGATGTGGATCTGATCCGATTTGTCACTAAATCGTATTTGTCTGAGATTACCGGTCGTGTTGTTATTAGTGTCGATCCTGGTGAGCTTGTGATTTTTGAAGTTCAATCTGGCAAACTGAAAACTTCTAACTCAGACATTTAAGATATTATTGTCAAGTTGAGAGGCGCCGTCGCAAAGAACCTGGCAGAAGCCACTGACAAAGGTGGAATCAGAGACAGCGGCTTGTCGGTTGCGTTCGTCAAAGACTATGTTGATACAGGCAATATTACAACAAGACAATATATATAATTAATCAAATCGCTAGCTTGGCCGCACCATCACACGTGTAAGTTCATTTGCAACATACTTAAACTGTTGAGCAGCAAAGAAAAGGAAATCGTCGAATTATTTTTAACAATTTTGATGGTTTTGATAAACCTAAATCCAACATCCTAACAACACGCGAGTCTGGATCGTATTTATTTATTATATCCGGTTATTACAGCGGATAGAGTCAAATAAAAGCAATTGTAAATAGACAGCCTGGTCCACCAGTAATAATACGTAACGAACCGGACACCACCGGTCTTGCAAATTTATATATATATATATATATATATATATATATATATATATATATATATATATATATATATATATATATATATATATATATGCCAACAACAGCGTTGATAGATAAAAGATGAAATTCAGTTTGAGGCAATGCACATTGATCCATATGGATAATTAACCGTCTTTGTTGTTTGTGTTTAAGATTAGATTTTATGATTGTATATACGCGATGCAATCTTACTGCGGTGATGTGGTTGGCGAATTTATCGTCGGGGTGTTGGACCAATTGGCGACGGATGTTAACATTGATGATAATTTTGTTCCACTTGTCGACGAATATATGCGCTCAAACGATATACCGCACACTCGTACACACTGAAATATAATGATGTTAAGCACCAGGCAGAAATTGATATTTGGAATCACCCTGATGTATAAATGTCAACTCGAGGCCCGCATGAAATCATCGCACGTGCACGTAAAAAAAACTGAATCGTTGACTGCAGCACCTTGTGTAAGAACACTCCGGGATTGATGAAATAGCATTCACTGATGTATCCATCCCGGTCACGTTTACCAGCGAATGTTTTAAACCAACATTGATTCAACTAAGAAATGAAAATCTCGCCTGTTATTCAACAAGGACGCACTTTTTCGGGTAACAGCTATTGGGCAAAGACGATCGTTCGGTGTAATAGGCGCTTGAGTAATTTGGTGTGTTTTTGTATGTAAGGGTACTAAATCACCAGAACGCACCACCGCCGGAGATTTAAGTATTCCCGAGGCAGAGGTTTTTATAATTGCATGAAAATTGTGCCATTCACAAGGAATAACTTGTTCGAAGTGTGTGTGTGTGTGTGTGTGTGTGTGTGTGTGTGTGTATTGCGCCTGCACGTGATGATGAGACCGGACAAGGTCTGCCTGTCGTGCAATTAAACTACGCGATTGTCTTATTAATAGAAGAACTATGACAGACCTTCAGTATTACCAATGTGAAAAAATAATTGAAGCGGAACAAGAGTTGCGAAATGCACTTACCAAACGAACCGCGCTGATCGTAAAATACAAACGCGCGTGTTTGATTGTAGATATTATTTGCGGTATTGCTGCTGAAGCAACTGTCGGTCATGGTGTGACTGAAATCATGGCAATATCAACCACTGCATCGGTATTATTGTCGGAGCAATATCGTTAGTAACCGGTGTCTCTGGTGGTGCGAACAAATTAATTTTGATGCGACTGCATTCCCGAGTACACGTCTATTCCGAATTACTTGCGGCCACAAAGAGCAGTCTCAATACGATCAATAAACTGTACTCGGTAGCAATCTATGATAAAATAATCAGTGCGACCGAGTTGGAGACTGTTCTGACTGAAATGGAAAATCACAGGCAACTCCGAGTACAAATAAGAAACAACGGGGATTTACAAACAAAAAAGTCAAATAAAAATTCTTCAAGCAGAAAACTGCTTATCAATCGAAAGCACATTAGCTCCCAGTGCGTGTATTGATCTCTACCATAGACTTGCCTGGCTGAGTACATCATCTCTCTCTCTCTCTCTCTCTCTCTCTCTCTCTCTCTCTCTCTCTCTCAAAGGTCATGGTGGGTTGAGGCGAGGACGGGTGGAAAGGCCGCAAAATGGGCCAATAAGGCAAAACCCCTAGTTCCATACTACTCTGAAAGAGTTACCCTTGTTTACATGACAAATCCAGGAAAGTATATAAAACCATTTGATATAATATGAACTGTATAATTTATTCAAATCGTCAACTGGTATAATTTTATTAATTAAAGTTTTTGATGCTATGATAGTATCATCTGACAATGACTTTGAAATTTCGTCTGTTCATACATTAAAAAAGATTTAATAGGTTTCTGTTTAAAGTTTTTCTACCAAGTTTTCCCACTCCTTGTCAGTTTAAGTTTTAGCATTTATTTTTCTGATTGTTGCATTTGATTTTCAACTCTGGTTTGCATTCTCCAGTTTCAAAGGGAAACGAAACTATTATTACTTTTCTCTTCAATGAAAATTATTCATTTTCGAGTTCTTTGTTTACTATTTACATAATGTACAAATGACAAAAGGTGGTGTGCCTTGTGCATGTTTTGCAGTGCTTGGACATTACGAGAGAGATGATTATGAATACACTTAATCATTATAAAATATGGAAGTATATTTGAATGAATCTATCAGCATATAATCTCTTGACAGTTTTAGTTCGCTGAGTGCAGAGTCTACGTTAAATACCCTTTAAACATACATGACGCACAATATCAGTTCATCAAGCTCATTTTAAATGGGAAACATTGTAGCACAATAAAGTAGGCGGAGAATGAATACAAACTTTAGAATCGATCATTGATAACATTCCATCATCTAACTCTATTGCTTCCAAAAAAAATCGAAGTAATTTCCATAACATTTTATGTTGAACGAAAGACAGAAATGAATGGATGCCATCAAATGCCAAACAAATATATATTCTAGCCATGCATGTAAAGGTATACTGCATTACCAAAGGTGACAGAAATTGATCAAAGCACAAAACAAAGTATAATTATTCATTAGTGACAGTAATCAGTGCGACCCTAGAAAGGTTAACATTTAACTCAACCATACAATGTCAAGTCAACAGTGAGTAGTCACCGAGAAAGGTGGTAATCATTTAGCGAAGTGTGAGTTCAAATGGTCATTGTATGTGTTAAGATTATTATAAGATGTGTCCACTAACGAACATCTTGACTGTGATCTGACGATGCACATTTGTAGGGAGTATTGTTGTAGGCCTCCTTGGTGATATAAACTCAAGAGGGCAAATTGACAAATGGTCAGAAGAAGAGGATAATTGGCTCAGTCGAGAAACACATTTTATTGTTAGGAAAAAATAACTGGAATATCACGTTCTACATTGCATAAACTTTTGAAAACGTTTCACCAATGGACGTCCGTAGAATACGAGACATAAGCGGCAGTCCAAAGCAAAATAAAAAGGGGCTATTATGTACTTTCTCGTTTTGATCATCGCATTTTTTGACAATCATAGACAATCTTTGCAGGATCTTTTAATGTGTTCGTGCTTTTAAAAGCACTGTCAATACCAGAGTGAAGAGTCAAGGATTCAGAGTATGTTTTGTTAGAAAGCAAACTATGATTTCACAGTAGACTTCTGAATTGCGTATTTTCTGCTTTAAAGAGACGCATAACTTTTTATGCATTGATGCTAAAGTTGTTTACGGCAGAGATTAAAAGTTTTTGTTTTTGGATAAGACAATGAAGAATTCCAAACGGAGTGGTTGGGTCTGCATATTGCGCACTTGATATTCAAAACTATTAAGGCAATGCTTACGATGTTAGACATCTGACACCAGTGGATGGTAGCACTGTGGAGGAAAGAAATTGAATCTGACAATATGTCATTACCATTTTTAATGAAACGTTGTGCTCCAAAGGGTGACTTGACCTCAAAAGAAGATGATTGTCTAGTCCATGTTTCTGAGAGAACAAACTTGCAAAACAATGATACAACACTAAATCGCTAAAGCCATCACAAAACCCCGTTCTCGATATCATTGAGAACATAACAGCAAACAATAAACCCAAGTATATATTTTATATGTGCCTAAAATCAAATCTAGGACTAATAAAATTCATGTTGTTATTGATATCGGCTATTCCCTCAATCATTCGTAACCAGAAGACTGTATGACTCCACATCTAAGTTATTACATGCTATGGTAAGAACGTGGGGATCAGTTGCTAGCTACGTAAGTACCATTTTCTTTGATATTTGTTTCGAGAGACTCTAAAAAAACAGGGATGCCGTTAGTTTCTTCTCAGACGACGTCAGCTTAAGTGGCTAATCACATTCGACCTGAATCCGATAGCTGGTGATGTAAATCTCGTCCATAGATAAGAGAGAGGATATAAATATCAACATTGTAGAAAATCTTGATATGATGGAATTATCTATATATTTATTAATTTCTTCTTTTTAAAATGATCTTGTATAATAAAATTAATCCACTTATCCAACTAATAAATTATTCGATGCTCATTTTTCTGAAAAAGTCTAAAATTTCCACTTAGGAGCACACACACACACACACACACATATATATATGTGTGTGTGTGTGTGTGTGTGTGTGTGTGTGTGTGTGTGTGAAATATAAACTTCTCTCATGTAATAACGTATTCATCATTACGATGTGGGATCACGGGATAAGCACCTTCCTCGCTGTTTGACAGGTTTCATCAAAATATCAGGTATATACCACGCAATTTTAAATATATATTCAGTATATTTGTCTAATTAGCTGAGTGTTAATTTCTGTTATGTTAGCGAGTTGATCCCCGTCCATCTCTAGCCATTTCCTTCGACCTTGTCCATTTGGGGTGATGGACTCATGACCGAGTGGATGAGTATGTATGTATGTATGTATGTATGTATGTATGTATGTATGTACAATTGGAAATGCTAATTTCAAAGAAACCATAGAAAAATAGCATAGGACTAGTATGCTTAGTAGGAAAAGCGCGGATAGAATAAATGTTGTGGCACGGATTGTAACAGAAATACCAGCTTCATTGACTCTTTTTATAAAATGGTCGATCGGTGGGTGCATTCATAGATAGATAGATAGATAGGTAGATAGATAGATAGATAGATAGATAGATAGATAGATAGATAGATAGATAGATAGATAAAATTACTAATTTTGCAGGATTGCAAAATTGGCGAATGTGCGGAGAATTTTTACAAGGATCCAAGTCCAGAGAATGAGACGGTGTTCCGAACTAGGAAAGAATTAGTCCTGTGTGATGAATGCTGTTACACAGGCCTATGCAACAAGCAGGGGTGTGGCTTGGGTAAGGATTTTGTTTTATTGGCTTAAGTGTGCTTGTTCTATGCATATATTATTACATAACTGATTTATTTCCAGGAACTTTTGTCTGCATATCTTATTACCTAATTCATGTATTTCTTGAAAATGATATCTGTATATAGTATTGCCTTTTTAATCTATTTTCAGACAATTATCCCTGCATATTGTGTTGCCTAATTAATCTATTTCTAGGCAAACTAATTTCATCAGCAACTGGAATTTCTTCCCATGTATGTGTAATATTTTATGTCTTGCATAACTCGGTTGGTGATCTCTAGCTTTCTTTGTTATCATTCATAGTGCTAATGCAAGGCGGGTGCTTAGTAATGATTTTAACCAACAGGCCTACGTTCAAGAAATCAATATGTACATTAACGTGTAAATGTTGTATACAAGTCTTAAAATGTTTAGACCTGGGCCTGCAATTGGGAAACATTATATGCGCCTAACAGAAGCAACCAACCTTTTGTTACCAAGGGTCGTCATTTGTGATACTTTCGCATTCAGAGATGGCGTCCCTTGGCAATGAAAGGTTGCTTGCATATAATGTCTCTTGAAAGATGACATCGCATGGTAACTAAAGCCTGCTAAATCGCGTAGAATGTCTCTCAATTTTTGAAACAGATTAAAGCATTTAACCAGGTGTATATAACTTTTCTACGTAAATCTCACCGGTTCCAAAGAAAGGTAAAGAATAACATTTATTTCATAATTCAGGTTTTTGAAAGATCATTATGTTAAAGGACAATCAACGTTTTCATGTGCGTATTATTTATTTAACCGTTAGATACTTTTCGTCTGGCATATCCGATCGCAGGTTACATTGACATTACCATTGGAGTTTAGATTATTTGTGGATAACAATAACAATTACGTAATATCTGAAGATATGTACATGTAATATAACAAAACAAACAGAAAAAAGAACACTAGAAATATGTCCTGAACGGACACGTCTACCCCAGCCAAATATAATGTAAATGACAAAACGCTTGACAGATACACAGTCTCCAATTTCATAGTAAAATATAACGATTACTCTGTCAAAATTTGGCAGGTATATTAAAGATCAAACTTAGTATTGTTTCATTAATATACACACACTGTACTAATAATAAATTGGGCTTGAATCCACGAAATCTTAATAGAATAGAAAGCTTATATCCTGGGTCATATGACCCATCTGGTTTGCCTTTTGGGCGTCCATTCAAATTTTCTTTAACCACAAACACTGCTTTTGGACACAATTTCTTCTAAATTCTGTTTTTCTACACAAAAATTCTAACTTTCTGGCAATAATTTTTTTTTTCTGATCGATTTGCAAATTATTAGAGAAAAATTTAATCAAAACTATTTTGACTAAATTTTACCTTGTACACTTAAACCCTAAATTTTATTTACTCATGTTTGATTACGATTCATTTGTTAAAAATTTGGCCCAAAACACTCAGGCTTATTTAAAATATCTATTTAAAAAAACACTAGGCCATGTAAACTGGATCATGTCCATTTTTAGCTTGAGTTTTTAAGCATAAAGAGCAGACTCGTACTCTAGTATCTCTTATTTTATTAGTAAGTAGATTTAGTCCGTTTGAAAAATTGTATGTAAAAAACATTCTGGAATTTAGATTTAGAAAGAAAATGAACTAGCACCCTTTACCTGTGTCCTGCAACCAGTTTTAGTGACCAGCTTAGGAAAACAAGACTAAACAGGATATGGATATATTATATGAAAAAAAGTCTATTTTTTTTTTTTTATTTTAGCTCAAGAAAATTAATGTCTTTCAAATAATATATGGATATAATATGGTGTTATTTTGCTCTAAATCAGAGCAAGATATTTGTTTCCTGCAATTGACAGACGGAAATATAGAGAAAAGTATCAGGACACTGCTCCAAACCATTAAAGTGTTAGTCCCTAATACAATTGCGGTATACCGCGGTATGGATCGCGGTATGTTCAGAAACTGATGCATTTATTAAGAAACTGGTATTATCAGCTATGAAAGAAATATTTTCTCCAGCTGATGATTACACCTAGCTTAGTACACTTCCAATAATGAGAGTTAATGTTGTTGCTGCTTTCTTAGCTATGCAAAACAAATATTCATTTTTTTTCTCAAACTGTTTTAATATAACAATGCGCTATTGTGACCACCTCATCATACATCTCCCTGAAGCAGACTACATCACAAAATTTGCTATTGTTATACTGATTGCTGCTATTATAGCAATTGCTGCAGAAACATTAGCAATTTCTTAAACAGTTGTTTTAATTTTGTTCATAATGATAACTTTTATTTAACTTTTGTCTCAGTGTTGTTTCTTATTTCTCTACAGGTATTTTTTATTTCTGTTTCAAAAAGAAAAACCCAGCTATGTGTGCTGTTTGAATTTCCCATCTTAGTAACAAATCATTAAATAATTAAATATGACTCTTGCTCATTAGCAATCTCTCTCTCTCTCTCTCTCTCTCTCTCTCTCTCTCTCTCTCTCTCTCTCGTTTGATTAATTCCTAAAATCAATAGTTTCATCCTTAAAAGCGTTATGTAATTCGTTTATTGTGCTTTAGAATTTGTTCTGGCATTTGCTTCTGAAACAGCATTCGTTATTTGTTTCTTAATTTTATCATTTTTAAATGTGCTCATTTCTAATAGTGGAAAACTATCTGGCTTAGTCTCTATAGCTTCTATTCTTTTCCAAAATGTTGATGCCACAAATCAACTTCCACTTATTTTACTATGCAAGGTGTTCAAATATAATATATTTGAGTGTTACCAATCTTAGAAAGTTGAACATCAAGTCTATCAATTCTTCGTAATACAACGGTTCATTTATAATTAAGTTAGGTTTATATAACTTAATTACTTCTTCAGTCATCTTAAACTTACGTTTTATATTTTCATGTTGTGGAACAGTTGTAGTATTGTCAAGAGTAGGGACCTCGGGTGGCCGAATGGTCTAAAACGCTCACCTTTACCGATCGCTGCCATCTCACCTCTGTCTCTGTGGGTTCGAGTCTCAAGCTTGGCCAATGTGGGTATGTGAGAAAGCTTGCCAGTAGCTTCCTTTGGGTCGGTGGTTCTTACTGGAGTTTTCCCTGGTTCTAAGCTCCAGCAGTTATACTGGCCGCAATGTATGGCCTATTATTGCGTCGAGAAATGGCGTTAAACCAAACCACAACATCAACGGTAAAGTTTACGATCTGGAGTAGTATAATAAATGCCATCTGAACTAGCATAATCAATACTGTTAAAACTCTAGGGCCTTCCACTTCGTAGCAAGAAAGAGCAAACCAACAAGTTTTGTATGATCTAAATCATTAATTTATTTCCATAAAATACAAAAGTGAACGAATTAAAAATAACTTACAGGATGGTGAATAAATCCTAAAATCCTAACAGTTTTAGCTATTTCAAAAGTTCCAAGTAATCCGAAAAAATGCCGAAGGTATTCCGAATGTTGTATGTATTGTACAGAAGAATCACTATGTTATTATCCGAAAAAGTCTTTAAATGAATTCACGGTAATTCCAATACAGCTATAAATCCAACTATCCTTGAATTTTTCACAGTAATTCCGTATATCTATTATATATCCAAATAGTCTTTTAATGCATGTTACATCACTGCAATTAAGAGAAATGATTGAAATTAAATAAATGAATCAATCCTCTCATATAACTCTTGCAAGACCTATAATACTTTTAAGAATGAATGATTCAGCGTAATAATTCTTTTATATACAAAGCTAATACGCAGTTGCGAGATACAATAATAGGGCTTTGAATGAATCATCTGGTATTTCGAAATTTTCCATCAGCAGACAAGGATTACGTGATTTCCAATAGCTAATAAGGAAATATGGTGACCTTCTTTAGGAAACCCACCACCTCCATTCCAAGAACTCCAGTCCTTGTTAGATTACGTGATGTCTACTTGCACTATTAATCCAACTCAACCTTGAGATTTACGAATGAAATATCGTACGCACTATACAGGACTCATCTTTAAAGTACAGACTACTATCATGGACGATCATAGAATATTAGTATTAAAATGCCATTAACTAATGACCCTTACAGAAAACGTTGTTATGAAATAATACACATAATATAGAGATACATAACAATACAATATGACCTGGAGTAGCATAAGAAGCACGATCTGGTGCAGGATCATTGATTTTATGAGTTCTTTAGCAGGTTTTTCAACCAAGTAAATGAAGCTACGTGACATCAATTTACGCTTCCTTAATTGAATAAAGAATCAAGTTTTTGAAACAAACAGTTTTTTTTTTTTTAATAATCTAATCCAGATATACTGGGGCTGGGCAGACTGCTATATATGACTGAAGGTTTAAGCTGCGAAGACAGCTTCACGTATAAAGAAATAAGAAAAGCCTACAAACAGGAGTTAACAATCAGAATAGTCAATGGAACGTACAGGTAGAAACTTAACCGATAAGGAGTTGGATAAATGGCTTCAAAATAAATAAAGAGAGCATACGAATTTTGTATAAATGCTGGATCAGCTAAAGTGTCAAATTTATTTCCGATTCAATAATCCTAGGAGTGACATCTTGTATGATTAAATTACTTCCTATTGATAATTATAAAGAATTACAGAAAGAGTTGAAAAACGACTACTTAACAGCAAACGGATTTAATTTCAGCATTCACTGTTAGCTTGGTTATTTTATGCACTTTTATTTTAATAAGGAAACAAAGAAAGCAAGAGCAAAGATAACGTCAGGACTGCTACGCATACGTTTTAAGTCAGAAGCTATTTAATATATTTATAACTTGAAAATAACTAGGTATTATCTTTTAAATACGGTGAAGGAAGATGACTTAAAGTTAACTTGACAATAACTTGAGGATCACTTTAAAAATTCTTCAAGAAAACTTTAAATTACTTACAATAATAAATTAAGGAAATGGACAACTTTTGAAAGAAAAACTGAAGAAAAACTAAAGGTTCCTAGTTCACCAGTGAATTTAACTTTACAAACGATACAAATCCTCTTAGAATAGAACTTCGTAAACATCTTGGAAAACATTCAGAAGAATTTGAAAAGGTAAAGCAGAAATACAGATTACACTATTAAAGAGTCAAGGACGATGACGTCAGGACTGCTTTCGGCATGTCAGTGCTTTGCTAGGACTCAGACGGACGTTTCTCATACGTGGGTCATTACATTAATGACTTGATAGCTGCTGTTGTTGTCTTTGTAGGAGTAGATATTTTTCTGAAAAAAAAGTCTAGTAATAATATATTTTCCAAAGATCGAAATGATGTAAATCCTTTTGCCAATTATGTTGATCCATTTGGAGAATGATGTAACTTAATAGAAAAGTGATAAGAAAATGTAATAAAATTTCTACATATAAATGGCAGGCAAAACAAACATTATAATTACCTTAATTTACCATGATGCGTTAAATTCAATTCTTACAATAAATGACAGTAAGCATTGCAAGAGGATATATAATTTCAAAATAGATTCCCCAGTTAACAAAAGTGTAGAAGAAGCGCTTAAATGAGTATTCCAATTTTTTTAGTCTGTTATCAATTGACTTTCTAGCCGCGCAAGAAATACTACCAGACAAAATAATTAAGTAGCAAGAAATGTTGACACATTCTAAAATTTAAATAAATTATCTACAAACCATGGAATTAATTTTAAA
>JAECUM010057245.1:0-21565 GCA_016617855.1 Megalonaias nervosa
ATATATATATATATATTGACGTAATATTTAAGGTGATGTAAAGTTAATGGATGTAAAAAGAAACGATTATCTGCCAAATGTTTATATCATCAAAACACACGTAATGAAAATGTAGTAATGGTAAGAAATTTATTTACAGTACGAATAGTATATACATAGGAAAATAGAACATTAATGTTTCCGTTTTTGTGCGATGAGGAGTTTTTGCTTACACTACACGAGTAAACAACAACAACAATTTGTTTGTCTGGTCTACAGTCGATGATGAAGATTGTCTATCAAGAAATGCATCCATACCACATACCTCCTATCAGTATTTTAGTAAGAAACGACGTTTTATGTGCCAAATACAAATATCATTACTTTCAACGCTCCCTGTCAGCTGCATGATTTATAGAGCTATAACCATTTCACCTGCTTTGATGCAAAAACATAAAGTTTATGTACAGGCGCTGAAACGTAATGTTCTTGAAAAGAATCCCATATGTCTGACGGTTAAGACTTGGCTTATCTCAAAATTCAATTTTATTAATAGAATTGAAAATCTTGAACCAAAAGGTTATTGTTAATAAGAACCTGCCATACATTAGTATACATTTAGCAACTTTTGAAGTATCGTGACGTATTTCGCCATATAAGTTGTTTCTGAAATAATAGACGAAAACGTTTGTCAGAAAGTGAAAGAAAGATAACACGTTTACAATTTGAAAGAAAATATAAATCTACTTAGTGTAATGCATGCAGCTGGCAAGCATATAGCCATTACTTACTGTTCACTCAAAGTAACTACTTAGACTTTCTACTGCGCGTGTATCATTGGTATCGGATGCTCGATGTTAGAGATGCCCGAAAGACAGAGGATGTGTAATGTGACTTTACTTAAACAATATTCAACAACGTAACATTTAGTACAAAGGCCAGGTTTTGCTTAACATTGGCCACGGAAAATGCAGCAAACCTGTTCGCGAAACATGTTCCCATAACAACGTTATCACAGGACACATGAAATATACTGCATACAGACTAGCAAGCCATCGATCAAAACCTATGATATGGCAACAGACGAACGTCGGCCTTGAATATGACGTTTGCAAATTCGTCCGGAAAGGACAAAAGTACTGTGGATTTTTATTTTCGATCAGCGTAACGCACATGTAAGAACAGGATGTAATATTTTTATCGGAGACATAATTATTCACTATATTTCTAATAATGCGTACATATAACAATCAGAATAGCTTTGAAAGAGACAGTAAAGTTAAGAAGGTTTATTATATAGAACTCTGATATAGATTTCACTGCATCCTTTGGTATCTTGAAAAATAATTGAAACATTTTCACTAAAGCTATACAACAAATTTACGTGATGGTGGGACTTTCAGGTGTAATCAAGTCTAACATTCTATTTTCTGCACAGGCTTGTGGCACTAATATTGCCCAAAAAATATGCACATTGTTCTATTGCAATCAATTATCCTTCAAAAAAAGACCCTTGGTAAACATTTAGAACCCTAGAGCTATCATTTGCCCTTTATCAGTAATCGCTTGGAACACAGTCTTGGTGACCTACATGGTGCAGATCTAACAGTACATACCAAAATAATTCTTCAAACCGATAAGGATACTGGGAAGGGTCCAGGAGCTTATTGGCATAGATTATTACTCAGTTAGCGATGTTGTCGTTAATTGTACTATCTTTATTACCCGATAGTCTTTCGAAGTTATATGATTTCTCCTGTTATGTGTACATAGGAAAATGTGGCTTCAGAACTGGAATATCAGTCAATATTCATTACATTTGCAGCAACATACATATATAAGTACGACAGAGGAATGGCCAAAATATATATATATATATATATATATATATATATATATATATATATATATATATATATATATATATATATATCTCTTTCTATATATATATATATATATATATATATATATACTCGCTTGTAAGTCGAGTCAAACTGCACACAACAAAGATCCTGATCTGCATAGCATAATATACCTGCAGACCAGAATATGTTTTGTCTGTTCTACTGATCACTCCTAATAAACTGCACAGACTCAGATCTGGAGGCGCGTTATCTCGATTTACAAATGAGTACATACGGTGTATGAACACCATCATCAAGATTTAACAGTATTAGTTTACTCGTATATATGAAATACATTCTTCACAATGCGCCAGCGGCTGTGTATTTGAAGTATTCTGGAATATGCGGTGACTTTGATGCATGGAGCTATATACTAAATGCCATTAACGATCTTGATAGATATACATCGAAGTAACCACAAAATCCATTAAATATGATAATCTTCAGAAAATCATTTCTACCACTAAAGTAACCTTCATTTTATTCGTCTATCGCTGAAGCATTCCTCTCAAATAAACCAATAGTCTAAACATTTTTCTCACTTTAAATGATGGAAGATTTTTGTGCATTGATCCATAATCTATGATTTGTGGACCATTTCTCATGTTCATTTGAATCATGATGCCTCTCTATAGTATGCAAGAACAAAGGTGAGTACAAAAAATACCCATTCTATCAAAAATCTAAATTTACCAAATATGCAGATCAAACGGTGCCATGAAACAAGTTCTTATCCACTTGGCAGGTTCTACCAGATCTATAAAAAAAAAGCAGGCAGTTGTCTTCTTAAGAACTTTCTGGTTCCGTCTAGACATGTAGTGTTAGGTCTTCAATTTTTCAAAAAGATGTATGTTTACTCGGGGGAGTATATATAAACTTCCAACAAATATAAAATCTTGAAGCTGCAAAAAAGAACCATAGAACTTCGATGTCTTACACAAATCAAAACCTTGTATCTTGCATTGGATCTGGTTATTGCCCCCCATTTCGGAGCGATTTTTATGACTTTATTGACCGCCTTGAATGACTAAAGACCAATAAGCGTTATCACGGTCTGTCCGCCTGTTTGTCCAACAGACTCCAGTTTTTGATGTATTTTGCTAAGTTCAGGATACAATTTGGACTTCAGGGCGGTGCACTTCTGTAACTGAATGTGTCTTAAATGTGATTACAATATCGTCTGCACATTTCAAGTATAAATGATTTCGATGTAGTGTTGAGCTTCGTCAATTTCTCGCGCACTGTTCGTTTCGGAATTTTGTTGTCTTTTGTTTGTAAATCTGTCTCACTGAGTACAGCATTTCCCTTCCAAACTTAGATCACTGTGACATATATTTCAGGCTATTTTACTTCAGGTGGACATACAGTCATGTTAAATAAATACATTTCCAGTTTGCCTCCAAGATACACGTCTTGTGAATATATTATGATCGTGCCTGCAATTAATGTGTACACGTATATTATATGCACATATAACAGGTGAATCAGTCTGTTTTTAAATGTTTTATTGTACATCATAATACGTATTTAAGTACATTTTGTTCATAAATATCATAAAACCATTTTTCATAAAAGTCATATCTACATATTTCATGCTTTTAACTACTGTATTGTTTTCAGTCTGTTTTTCAGAACAGTTTAACACGTTTGTATTGTTACAACGTGATGGCAGAAGGATGACTTATGCACACTAACCGGTTAGTGCACGGATTGTTTTGTTGTTTTGGGGTGCATTTCTTTTTTTTTTTTTTTTGTTTTTTTGTTTTTTAGTTGTTTTTTTTTTTAAGGACCTGGAGCTGTGGAGAATGTGTATGACATGCAAATTAACTGAATATGATCCTGCTTACGTCGTCTTTGGAAAACGACATAACTATTGCCAGAAATGAATAGACTGGTAGCATATTTTAAATATCAGGGCAACACCCAAAGTGGCAAATTGATGACACAGACTGATTGGTTTACAAGTGTCTGCCTTGGTCTTCAGATAAACTCTTGCATCTGCCACGTACCATGGGATCATAGTGAGAGATGAACGCCTTCAATTGAAAGGAAGGTATCAGAAGCTGTATGTATGATCCCTGACCGATAATCTGTTGAGGGGGGGGGGGGAGTCGTATCGTTTTCTCTGGTTCCACCAAAAACGATCGATTTTCAAGTGCAGGTGAGTGTGGTGAAACGCAGTATATCCTGCGTATTCGTGTAAATTATTCTATACTGTCGATGAACTTGCAGTAACAAGTTTTACATTTTATCCGCATTTTTAATTTTCAAAATTGTTCCAGGCCATATGGGGTATATTATATATAGAGGTATATGGGGTATATAGAGGGTGGGGTACCCTCTCTCTCTCTCTCTCTCTCTCTCTCAGAAACTCATCTGAAAGAAGCTGCCTATCCAAGCGAATATGAGAGAAAATTGTTGAACCAAAAAAACAATTTTTGTATATGCTTGTTTTGTTTATTTGATGCAATATTTTAATGAGATATTAATTAGAAATTATGATTTGGAATGAACGAGAAACTGGTTAATATTGACGCAGTGAAATTATGTAAGGCATGATTCAGTAACGTATCCAAGTGGGTATCGTATCCACACATAAATCTGTACCGACATTTCAGAATATTGCATCTTCTTAGGCACTGCAGCTGGATGGGGTATTGATGACTAATTACTAATCACGTATATCTTAAAATATCCAGAGAATTCCCCATCTTAAGAAGTTAGGGAAGGTCCATTTTACGAACCTAATCCATGTTGTCATAAAGTTTTGTGAATACTATACATTATGACGTCTGTTCCTAGAAACTGGCTAAATACTCGTATTGAGAAATATCTTCCCAACACCAGCTCCACATAATCAGCAACTAATCACTAAAATCTAACAAAGGTATAATCAGAGACGTAAAGACAATTTGCACATACCCCAGGTTTATTACACTAGCATGGAAATATGCAAACGTTGAATCAACTGTTCATGTTGCCGATGCAAACATCTTTACCTTATACTCGCCCCTCTCTCAGACGTACACAATAAATGCAGGACGCTAGCAAATGTCAGGAGGAAGTTTCCAAACTAGCTATTATGGACATAACGTCACTGTTGTGCGAGGGACTGACAAACCCATCGGGAAACGCAGATTGTTTTAGTTACCGGCCTATGATATCGGCTGCACAATTTAGAACGAGTACCATAGAAAAGATACTAATGAATTAGAGGGGTTCTTTTTGTGAACAACCCCGTCCACCCCACCCCGAAAAAAGGACAAAAACAATGTAACTATAATAAAACTACGATTATACAGGATACGAGCCGACTTCAGCTCAATTCCTGACACTGGAATTGAATACATGGAAATTAATGTATGAAATTCGGGTTCAAATTAGGAATGACATATAGACATATATTCTGCCGTAATTTTTTTTAGACTTTTATGGAACAGACATGTCATTTTATCGTACTGGCCTGCAGTTCGTAAAACTTTCAAGACTGACACAAGCAGTATACTCCAAATTTGGAGAAAGTTTCCTCCCCAGTCGCCAGTGATATTCGTATTTATAAAAAAAGACCAGTTCTAACTGTCAATCTTTGAAAGAATATTTCTGCACATTTTGAAGAATTTCTCCAAACTGGGTTTTGAGTACTATTTTCAGACTTTAACTTGGAATACTTTATGAAATCCAAACTAAGAGCAATGTGATCGGTCTTAATTGATATGTCTGAGACAATGTGATGAGTTTTAATTACAATGTCAACGACAATGCGATCGGTCTTAGTTTATATGTCTGAGACAACGTGACTGGTCTTGGTTTATATGTGTGAGACAACGTGATTGGTCTTAGTTTATATGTCTGCGACAATGTGATTGGTCTTAATTTCTATGTCTAAGACAACGTGATTGGTATTAGTTTATATGTCTGCGACAGTGTGATTGGTCTTAATTTCTATGTCTAAGACAACGTGAATGGTCTTAGTTTATATGTCTGCCACAGCGTGATTGGTCTTAGTTTATATGTCTGAGACAACGTGATTGGTCTTAGTTTATTTGTCTGCGAAGCGTGATCGGTCTTAGTTTATATGTGTGAGACAACGTGAATGCTCTTAGTTGATATGTCTGCGACAGTACAATCGGTCTTAGTTTATATGTCTGAGACAACGTGATTGGTCTTAGTTTGTATGTCTGAGACAACGTGATTGGTCTTAGTTTATATGTCTGAGACAATGTGATCGAGCTTAGTTTATATGTCTGAGACTATGTAATCGGTCTTAGTTTATATGTCTGAGACAAGGTGATTGGTCTTAGTTTATATGTCTGAGACAACGTGATTGGTCTTAGTTTATATATCTGAGACAACGTGATTGGTCTTAGTTTATATGTCTGAGACAAGGTGATTGGTCTTAGTTTATATGTCTGAGACAACGTGATTGGTCTTAGTTTATATGTCTGAGTTAATGTGGTCGGTCTTAATTTATGTGTCTGAGGCAATGTGATCGAGCTTAGTTTATATGTCTGAGACTATGTAATCGGTCTTAGTTTATATGTCTGAGACAAGGTGATTGGTCTTAGTTTATATGTCTGAGACAACGTGATTGGTCTTAGTTTATATGTCTGAGTTAATGTGGTCGGTCTTAATTTATGTGTCTGAGGCAATGTGATCGAGCTTAGTTTATATGTCTGAGACTATGTAATCGGTCTTAGTTTATATGTCTGAGACAACGTGATTGGTCTTAGTTTATATGTCTGAGACAACGTGATTGGTCTTAGTTTATATGTCTGAGACTATGTAATCGGTCTTAGTTTATATGTCTGAGACAAGGTGATTGGTCTTAGTTTATATGTCTGAGACAACGTGATTGGTCTTAGTTTATCTCTCTGAGACAACGTGATTGGTCTTAGTTTATATGTCTGAGACTATGTAATCGGTCTTAGTTTATATGTCTGACACAACGTGATTGGTCTTAGTTATATGTCTGAGTTAATGTGGTCGGTCATAATTTATGTGTCTGAGGCAATGTGATAGAGCTTAGTTTATATGTCTGAGACTATGTAATCGGTCTTAGTTTATATGTCTGAGACAAGGTGATTGGTCTTAGTTTATATGTCTGAGACTATGTAATCGGTCTTAGTTTATATGTCTGAGACAAGGTGATTGGTCTTAGTTTATATGTCTGAGACAACGTGATTGGTCTTAGTTTATATATCTGAGACAACGTGATTGGTCTTAGTTTATATGTCTGAGACAACGTGATTGGTCTTAGTTTATATGTCTGAGACAACGTGATTGGTCTTAGTTTATATGTCTGAGACAACGTGATTGGTCTTAGTTTATATGTCTGAGTTAATGTGGTCGGTCTTAATTTATGTGTCTGAGGGAATGTGATAGGTTTTAATTTATATCGGTGACAAGGTTTATTACAACTTGTGTCAGTTTGACCAGATTCGTATCAATATGTGTCTGCTGACCAAGTTTGATCAACTTATATCAGTTGGACCAGGTCTACGTCACCTTGTGTCATTTGTTCAGATTCGTATCAACTTGGGTGAGATGCAAACAAGGGGCACTATTTAGTGTGTACTTTAAAATTGCTGAAAATGAGTAAACATAATCATTAATCATTCAGTTCTAACCAATGTCATCAGACAGGATTAAATCTAGCAGGAAAGGTGACCACAATAAAAATAGAAATGCGACACCCGATACGTCTCGAACGACGTAAGGGACAACCTACTTTGTCTCACTCGACATGTTTACAAGATAGACAAAGAGGATATTTACTTGAAACGAGTGAATAACGGATATATTTCATTGAGTGGGCAAAGCCACGAGTGAAAATACTTAAGTTTTACATCTGCACAACAAAATATCTCAGTTATTCACTCGCAGCAAGGAATTTTTATTTCATTTTATGCTCAAACATACTGGCCAGCAATACGCCCTGCATGACAGAAAGAAGTAGCCGATTTCGTACGGGATCCCGCGCGATGTTATCGGTTTACCGTTTTTGTTCTGTTGCGCTTTGTGATTATTCTCACAGGAAATATAAACAGTAACATAATTTTCTTTCTCAGTTCAAAGGAAAAAAGCACTCCAAGAAGAAAACATAATAATCAGCCGATTCATAAATCTGAACTCTAGTCGTCTTTAATGGAGGCGGCAATATTTATTTACCACTCGACTACGAAAGCTTCTAAGAATAACTTTGAATTTCATGGTTATAATATTATATGTGTCTATTGACGGTCAGTGAAAAATTATGATATTTTTTTGAACTCCAGTGAAATGTCAAGGTTATTTCTCTTATAAAATCTATTAATTCACATCACAGCATAAATAAAAAAATTATATTATGTACCTCAGATGTATTATAAATACGTTCGGATAAATACGTTCGGTAAACAAAACGCCTGATAGAGATCACATGGAGTGATAATATATATATATATATATATATATATATATATATATATATATATATATATATAACTATAACTCTACCACTCGTATATTTGATCTACTGCTCGTTGTATATATGTTTCATTAAGAGGATGTTCGGGAATCCTTGTTTCATTTTAATGGAAACTGTATACATCTCGCGGTATATCAATGATTCAGTGTACAGCGTGTGTATATGTATATATATATATATATATATATATATATATATATATATATATATATATATATATATATATATACAACGAGTGTGGTAGATCAAAGATTCACGAATGGTAGATCAAAGATGCATTGTACATGCTATACATATATTTTATTTATATAAAATGCAAATGCACACACTTAAGATCGTCTGCAAAATGTTACTGTGTATTGACGGATGGAATGAACTCTTCACATCCCAGTGTGTCAGCCACAAAAAATGTAGTTCTATTCCTATTGCATATATTCACAACCCTCTTTGGAAACTGATAGTTTGTTCATTTATTTCTGATGTATTATTTCATTCATATTGATTAAATAAATAAAACACACACTTTTGATATAAATATGAAAGTTTGGTTTAAATAAAGAAAGTATAAACTAGAAACACTGCATGGTTAGCTTCTCGAACAATGAACGCGCAGTCATTCTGTCGATGTCGAGTACAATGAAACGAGTTTAAAATAAGGACTAGGGGAAATGACAAACCAACAAGAGGTAATTCTTACATTTAAATTTATTGACAGCTGATAACCACAGGGGCTCGTATCATTGTTTACAATTTACCTGTCATAAATGTACTATACAATAACTACAATGGAGGACACTTCTCTCCTTTCTCGTGCGACCTATTTTAGAATAAACGCTGATATTTCAAGCTACATTTTGCGTAGCGTAATAAATTTGGTACCGATGCATAGCTCAGACATTCGACTTTGTATGCGTATCCGAAGTTTGGCTTACAATCATACCTTTAAGGAATGCCAGACCATTTTTCCTACGCTACTGCTCGACATGGCCCTGATCGCGCCAGATTAATATGCAAGAACAACGCGCTGAATGGAATACTGCCTTCTCATTGGCCAACTGAAAATAAGTTATAAATAAATGCAGGACGTCATTTTCTTTTAACCAATGAGAGAACAGTATTCCATTCAGCGTGGTTTTACTTGTAGATTAAGCGGACGAGATCAGGGCCATGTGGAGCGGTAGCGTGGGAAAATGGTCTGGCATTCCTTAAAGGTATGATATTAAGTCAAACTTTGGAT
The DNA here is from genome assembly GCA_016617855.1 of Megalonaias nervosa. Taxonomy (NCBI): domain Eukaryota; kingdom Metazoa; phylum Mollusca; class Bivalvia; order Unionida; family Unionidae; genus Megalonaias; species Megalonaias nervosa. Next base: position 9,587 of record JAECUM010057245.1, read on the forward strand.
AGCGATACACAGTCGAATGCCTGAGCTAAATATGGGTACCAAATTTACTAAGCTTTGCAAAGCTTAGCTTGAAATATCAGCGTTATCAGCAACGATACAAGCCCCTGTGCTGATAACATTATTACTGCCCATAAGATTATTTGCGTACTCCATCTTTCTTTCCTCTTTCCGTTCGTCGTTTTCTCTGTAAATGTTACCATCATAGGTCCAAAGATAGACCGCTCTGGTGGCCTAGTTCTTAGAGCGTCCGCCTCGGAAGCAGGAGGTCGCAGATTCGAACCCCGGCCGAGTCATACCAAAGACTTACAAAAATGGTTCAAACAACCGACTCGCTAGGCGCTTAGCATTAGGAGGTTAGTGTAAGGTCTGGTCGTTCTGGTTTCAAGATAATGTGACTGGGTGGGACATGATGCTACATGCCTGCAGCATGATGCCCCAGTGCTAGACATCACTGTAAACTGCCACACAGCAGACATCGTAGCAATATGACTGAAAAATTGTTAAAGCTAGGTTAAAAATCAAAATCACACACACACACACACACACACACACACACACACACACACACACACAGAGCTCCAGAGACATTGTCGCATGCCACAGGCGAAAATCTGCAACGGTCGTTGTTTCACGGACGTTCGCCTGTAGCTTGCGACGATGGTCCAGAGAGAGAGAGAGAGAGAGAGAGAGAGAGAGGAGGGTGAGTGTTGGGTTGGGTTTGGGGAGACTTACCATTTCTATTCTTTATTATCCATCACAACGTTTCTCTCTTAATCAATTTATCTGCTGGCTGACCAACCAACAGACGGCGAAGAAAGAGAAGAGCATCCTTCAGGCATTTTAATATTACAACATAATCTGTATTTAGAACATTATTGTAGGTTTCTAAAAAGCATTAAATATAGTAAAGTTTGTGCGTGGTTCTTAACCATGAAATGAACCGTTCGATCTAGACTGGTTATTGCAACTTTGTATCACTGGCATTGAGAACATTTTAGGTAAATGCCATGGAAAGTGTACACATACCATTACGACCACTCAGGTTATCGTAGATTCCCGGGTATAGGTTCACGTTCATGGGTTTTACCCATCTCAGAATTCAGTATCCTCTCTCACTCTTCAGATTTCCACGTATTTTTGTTCCTTATCCAGAGAGAGAGAGAGAGAGAGAGAGAGAGATTCCCTGAACGTAGCATAGTATCCACTTGAATCAAGAAAGGTTATGTGTAAGTGTAATTTTCATGCTAAGTCAATAAGTTCTTTCAACAGGGGGAATTTAGTACCTACACAGTATTTAAATGTTGTTCACAAAAACATAACTATCGAATATCAGCTTCAAGCCATAATAAAAAATGCGATATACCCTAAAGTTTTGCAGTGTGCTGGAACATAATAATCACTTTATGTTTGCCAATTCCAATGTTATTTCCCGCTAAGAAAGAATTGGTTAATGTGCTATTATGAGAGGATTATAATGATACTTGTTTCTAACACAGATGCTTGACATATGTGACCCAGTGTCATTTTAGCTTCAGCCAGACCTGGGCTGTGTTAGATGAATATTTATCATTCTCATTAACATCAAGCCAAAACAGGGAACATTGCATCTCATGTCAGTCAAGTGATTAATATCTTGTTAATTTGACCCCAATTTAAAACAAGTACTGTATGCTCTATCGGGCATTCTGGGTTATAGATTCAGAAAAGTACCATTAAAGATTGTTAACGCTGTGCTGTTATTTCGGTATTGTTTAAAGAACCTCGTAACATTTGGTGGCAGCGGCGGGATCCATAAAAGATTTAGAAAGGTTTCAAAGTGATAAGATCATAATGACATCCATAGAACATCGTGGATCAGTGAAATTTATAAGTCTGTTTAAAAAAACAAACAACAGCAGCAGATTCATATTTTGGTAACATTTAGAGTGGGTTTGGTGAAATTATTTTAAGTCTTTTTTCTTAAAAAAATGTTAAAAAAAAACATGGATCCAGTTCTGTACGCCAGTGCCTTTGATTTCTGTGAAAATATGGCGGATTTAATAACTTTGAATTCAATTTTGATAAAAATTTGCCGTGGATTATGGTGGAATTGTTATTGGAATAATTTTAAAACCCCTCGCTCAAACTAGGGCCCAGTTGATATGGCGCAAAAAGTGCGGTTGAGTTAAGGCCAAATGGATAAGGCGCAGTAAGGACAGTTGAGTTGTTGAGGCCCAATGGATAATGCGCAGTAAGGTCAGTTGAGTTTGTGAGGCTCAATTGATATGGCGCAATGAAGGCAGTGAAGGTGTTATGGAGGCTGCTGTGAACTACCACATCAAGCCTATCACTGTGAATATAAGTAAAATTAATAGCTCGGAAAGAAAGAATTCTTTGGATGGATTTTACAACGAACTTAAATAAACTTGCTTCTTTCAGACAAATTTCTGAACATTATGTGGAAATGTATTTGTTAAGTTTTCTCTTAATGGAGTTGGGGAAGTGTTACGATGCTGTATTGAAAGGGTTCTAACTATACATGCATCTGTATTTATATGTTTGACATGTGTGACCCAGTGACACCTTATTTGCATCCAGGACAGGGCTGTGTGGGCATAATGTTTGTGTGTGGTTTGGATTTTTAAGGTAGCTTTAAAAAAATTTCAGTCATATTGCTATGATCTCGGTAGTGTGGCAGTTTATAGTGATGTCTAGCACTGGGGCATCATGACGCAGACATGTAGTATCATGTCCCACCGAGTCACATTATCCAGACACCAGGCCGATCAGTCCTAACACTAACCTCTTAATGCTGAGCGCCTAGCGAGACATCTGTTAGTACCATTTTTATAAGTTTTTAGTATGACTCGGCCGGAGTTGGAACCCGCGACCTCCCGCATCCAAGGCAGACATTAAAAATCCAACGTACACACACACGCACACACGCACACACACACACACACTTATCATACTACTAAAATAAGCATGTTGAATAATATTTATATCCTGATGCCCTCTACCCAAACAGCTTGTATTTAAACGCACTTTTACACTTCAACAAGCATATTCGGGTGTATCTTACAGGACACGCATGAATGTGTTGTATATTTATGCTGTCTGTGTATTTGTGTGTGATTACGTATCTATCGATATTTCCATCCTGCAATCCTTCTATCTACATGTATATGTATATGTATGTATAACATAATGTTAACTTTTTCTAGTCTTTTATTCAGCTCTGAAAGTTTTTTTGCAACATTCATTTCCTATATGACATCATAGAATTTTAAGATGTTCAGTGAAATAACATTAATGTGTATTTATGTTCTTGTTTTGGGTTGCGCGTGTCCTATGGTGCGTATACGTACGCGTGTGTTGTTACGTGTTCTATATATGTACATGTTTATAAATACAACATAAGGGTAAACAATAATCAAGACATCAGTCAAGGAATGCTCTCGTTCTTTTCCTGGTCTAACATTTGCCGGAAGTAAATTCATTAATGATAAATATACTGTGATTAGAAACGTTTAAAATGCGCTTAATCTTCCTGTCTTCGGAGTATTCACTTAGATGTTTTGTTATTGTTGCCTGACTTAATAAAATATCTTGGGCAGTACGTATCGAGTTGCAACCATGCAATTGGTCCTCATTGTTAGGATGACAATGCTATATACAGCCGATCATTATCAGAGCCGTGTATCCCTGATAATCTATCTAGTATAATGTATACCCATTCAATATAAACATGTTCTTTTCAGTGGGACCAGTCTGCTAAGGTTAAGGTCGAATAGTCGACAATGAAAAGATTGAAGGCCATTCATTATAAGCAGTGTGTGTACGAGGATTTAGGGACGGTTCAATCTAGCGAGCAGAGTGACGTTAATGCATGGTTTGTGACTCCCATTATTCGATACATATATAAGTCCGTACTAAGTCATTTAACTGAAGGCTTTTCCAGTTTCCTTCATATTCCCAAACTCGTCTCGCTCTATCTCTCTCTCTCCCTCTGATACTTATTAACAGTTACCATCTCAACTTGGAACGTTACCGTTTGGATTATATTTACCTGTTACATTCTGTTTTTCTCGGATTGCTGGATAAGAAACGTTGCAGTCAGGGTCAGATACATCAAATATTTACATTTTGATTGACCATTAAACTATGAAGTGTATATTTATTTTTTTAAAATTCTGATCGTTGTGAAAAGCACGGCTGTTCAAAAACGTGGGGAGCATACTGTTGCCTGTTCTGGAACGAATAAACGGTAAGTGTATGTAGTGGGTTAGATAATGTCTTTTATGGGATATATGATGTCTGTTATGGGATATATGAAGTCTATTTTATGTAATATGCAAGTAGATGACGTATATCATTCGTATATGCAATGGGATATATGATGTCTGTTATGGGATATATGAAGAGTATTGTATATAATATGCAAGTAGATGACTTATATCATTCGTATATGCAATGGGATAGATGATATCTATTATGGGATAGATAATATCATTTATGGGATAGATGATGTCTATGTTTACTATGCAATGGGATAGGTGATGTATATTACTCAATAATCCGAGTTTCTTCTGACCCCTGCCATCCCATTTTTGATATTTGGACATTTATGTTGAGGTGTAGGGTCCCTACACCCCAACATAAACATCCAAATATCACAAATGAGATGTGAACGGTATAATATGCACAACACTTTCGCAAGAGTAAAAATAATTATAACATTTAACGCTTAGTATCGATAAAACAAGGCATATAAACAGGAGTACAACAGTACGCAATATGTAAACGTTAGGCGTAGATTTTCATTTCAACAACAATGGTTTAATTTTTGACCTAGCTTACTCTAAATCAGTAAACAGTTTCATATTGCAAGGAAGTGAATAACACGAATTTCGGTGTCATACTGCAAATTCTAACATGTTTTGCCCCATGCTATAAGGGTGCAGGGGCCAGTTTTTATGTACAAATTTAATACCGCAATCAGCGACCTAGTATTAAAAAAAAATCATAAAATATCAAATACACAAGTGAGGTCAAAAAGGTCCATATTTTTTTTATACCTATATTAAAACAAAGCATAGGAATATTATCCACTTAACCAGAGAAGTCAATGGCAGTTCATAACAGAAGAAGTTTATGCACCCCAACCCCAAATTTATACCTGCAATTTTCATGTCCGAAAGTCATTTTTGACACCATGTGATACTCACAATGCAAACACAAGCCCTTTTCCTAGATGACAGTTTTGCAAAACGGTGTGTTCTAAACAGGCTGCTGCAGTTGAAAAAAGTTGTCATCCGAGCCGTGTTTCAGATATTCTACTTGCCCCAAACCCATGTTTACTGCTATGGGTGGATAGCTCTTCTTCCTAGCCGACTATTGGTATTTCACTATCAACATACTGCAGAGTAACTACGGAAAGTGTACATGCCTGACATCAGTTTCAAGAACAACACAAGCCCAAAACACCTAGTTCACAAATATATCCATATCTTTAATTAGGAAACAATAATAGCTTAAAAAGTCACACCATAGCCTTAAGTTAAGAAATTTGCCAGGAGTCAATTTACGAAACTGGACCCTGCCACCTTAAGAATTTGGCTGAAAATGGTTTATGTCAAAACTTGTGTACATATCACATATTTAGACATTATCTAGTAAAATGCTATAAAGGAAAACTTTTTGTGCGCAAAACTAAAAATGGTATTACACTTTTAGAAAAGTGACTCCTTTGCGGCAAAGAGCACTGCATTATTTACATTGTGAGTTATGACTGACTGTTTTTCTTGAAAGATTTCGAATTGTTTGCAACTTACAATGCTTTTGGTCTTTGTTTACCTCCATAGCATCAGGACAGAATCAAAATTCCTTGACAATGTTTTATGAATGTCAAGAAGAGATTTGGAAGTTATAAATTTTAGGAGTGAATGACAGAAATGTTATGTTAGTTGTCGGTGACAGATGTGAAAAGTTTCTATAAATTCTTCTAGCAAACTTAAAGAAATCACACATTTAAGTAAATAATGTGCTTTAGAAGTGCTTTTAGACTGATATAAAACAAGCAGTTCCTAACCTTTCATTATCATTCTGCAGATGCTTATAGCAGCATCAATGTTGTGTGGGTGTATTGGGGGTGGTGGTGGTGGTAATTACAACAACAGTCTAGCTAATCTGGAGAGATCAAAGTTTAATCAATTAACATTAGACCATGCTGGAATATTGATATACTGATGTGTGGGACCCTGTTAAACGTACAAAGTGACATATCAAATAAATTCATTGATACATAGCCACTGAAATTGACCATACATATACAATTACTCAATAGAATTTAACAGAGAAATTTCTTCTCAGATACCAATTCACTTACAACTGACTTTAAGGATTTCTGAAGTTTACAAAATCATAGTAAATAATAAGATAAAGTATAGAACAAATATTTACAGTGAAAAATTCAGTTCAACGTAAAAAGCATTTCACCTGCTTGGCTTTTAATAAGCACATACCATAAAACAACTCCTGCGCAGGCTAAATCTGTCCGTCAAAGTCACTCTTTTGTACACTTGGATCAGAATGAGTATCTGGACTCCAGCTACTATCTATTTCAGCATGACTAACCAGTTAATCTTAATCTTTTACCATGCAAACTGAGTTCTGCAAAAAGAAAAGAAACAAGCGATATTGATCTACTTTTAACATTCAGTGATAACATAAGAATTTCAGAGAGAAACTGTTATGTGTATTGTCAAATGTATGAAACTGCCACTTAATTTTAAGCTTTTTCCCCTTTGTTAACCGAACCTAGAAATTTCAAGATATATACATAACACTGAAACATTTCCTATTATCAACCAAGTGTGAGATATGAATCTCTTATGTCAACTTCACAGTGGGGTCATGAAGACAGAAACTATGTCGGTGTGCTAAAACTTTCATTCTTCTCACCAAAATATAGCAAGCAATATGCCATTTGCATCACTATTTCTGAGACCGTTCCACTGGTGACATTCAACATTCACATGAGTATGTTCATGTATGATTCTTCTGAAGTCTATCTGCTCCTGTAAGAATGCATGTTGACATGTTATGCAATTGTTTATGTGTGTCTGTATTGAAATGTGAATAATATTCATAAAAATAGGGGTGCAATAGGGAAATAGATGTCATCCGAGTCGTTTTTGAGATATTCTACTTGCACCAAACCCATGTGTTTACTGTTATGGGAGGCTAGTGAATTACTCCCTCCCCTCTCTCCTGCAAGGACAACCCATTGAATTACACCATCCCCTCTCTCATGCAAGCACAACCCATTGAATTATACCACCCCTTCTCACATGCAAGGACTACCTGTTGAATTATACTATCCGACTCTCCTGCAAGGACAACCCATTGAATTACACCATCCACTCTCTCATGCATGGACAACACACTGAATTACACCATTCCTTCTCTCCTGCAAGGACAACCCATTGAATTACACCTTGACCTGGCTCGACAGGTCCAATGTATATGTTGGCCTTTGCTTTTTCAACCAAGCTGGACAGTTTTCGATATTATCATCGGTTACCTTTTTCCTTACAATGTTCCGCGCTCGAATATCCTGGCCTTGTTTTCAGGGTTGCACTAAAACATGGCAGCTTCAGTGACTGGATTTTTGCCGTTAATTTGCAAGTGTGGATCAGTAAAATAAATAGCGGATATAGTCGTTACACATAACCCCTTTGTTTTGAAATGTAGGTTACTATACAACAGCCATTCGCCTTCTGTGATATATCTTTTGCTCCTATTTCTTTGTCCGTACTATAAAAACCACTACCGGTCAATGGTTCGAATTGGATCAGCTTACTTGTGTTAACCGTATCATTTATTAAGACAGTGTCAAACTGCGTTCTGGCTGGAAATGAAAGGTGTGAATTACTTCTGCAGCCAAGTGGTTTTAGTGTGTTCAAGTATAATTAAATACGATTCATCATGCGGGTGAACAATACTGTAGCCCAAAAGGTACTTTATCTTGCCTCAAACGTGACACAAGTCACGGTTATGAATTGGCTAAGACGTAACACGCCAGAGTGTTTGACATATGATTCGGAGTGTCGTTTTCCGCTTTGCCGTGCACAACAGATGAGGGTCATTTCCTGAGTTTGTGATTCATGAATTAAGACGGAACAAACAAGTTTTTAACAAACTGAAAACTAGAAAAAAATATATCCGCCCAGTTTCGTTGGATTCAGGGGATAATAGATTTTTAAGATTGTATTGTCTTAAGAAAATTAATTTTATTCACAGCTTTAACCAGATAACTCCGTATGTCTTTGCTGACTGTGTCACTGTATGTCACGATAAACACTGAGATAACACTGACACTGTGAAGACTTGGGTCCGTGTGGAAAAAATTTTCGTTATAAATATTTAAAAGATAATTCTTTTCCTCGCATACCCAAGTCTTCAGTTTCGGGTCATCGGCAATTTCCTTCGCAATTTTCGGTTGAAAAATGAAGATGACAGATATGAAGTAAATAAACAGATCAATAAACACCTTTGTCATTTTCTTGTGGAAGGAGTTGGTTTTCCTGAAAGGGGGCTTTGCTGGGGTCTCCTGTGTTAATTTAATCATGTTTTATTTCAGAAACTTGGTGAAATGCAAGTACAAATATAACATTTACGGGTATTCAGTTGAGAGAATTAGTTCATTAGAGTACTGTCTCCCCATTGTAGCAAGAAATATAAGATCATAAATATGGATGCTGATAAAAGTGGTTATTTATATATTTGTGTGTTATTATCCGTAGAGTACACACGTTTGCCAAAAGCTTCAGGTGCGTGAGAGATGTGGAGTCTGTATAAGATGTGACCTATCAAATTTTAATTAGTCGGATAAATCAATACCCCAAACCTGCGTTTACACTGAACGACGATTTATTTGAGGGTATGATTTCACCTTTTCATTAACGTGTTTAATTTTGCTGCATACAAACCTGTCCGGAACATACTAGCGTAAAAGTTTAGACACTTGCCAGTATTTGGTAATAGCCCTATTAAGCCATGAATTTCAAAATGGCCACAGGACCTACGGTTGTGACATTCCATGTTAATCTAGAAGTCGTCAAACACAGGACTCGAGAGTTTGTACATATCACCAGAAAGACCCTTTATCCGACGGTGGTTAAAAAGACGCGAGAAATAGAGAAATACCGGTAAGTTTCTCAAATGAGCATAGATATCGGCCATCAGCATCAACACAGGTCTTGGGGGTAGGTGGGTTTATCGAACAAAATCAGAATATTTAGGACAGTCTTAAAACAAAACAAAATCTCTCTCTCTCTCTCTCTCTCTCTCTCTCTCTCTCTCTCTCTCTCTCTCTCTCTCTCTCCAAGAACAATCATGTTCTTAGCCCAGCATGCATGACCCGTAGTATTCGATCACCAAAGCAATAGTAACTAGGAGTGATTTATTTTTTCTGAATTCAAGTAGGCTTTTAAATTATCTAACGAATAATATTTCAGATCGTAGAAGGTCAAAATGAATTACTGAAAAATGTTGCTCTATACATTAGAGGAAGAATGATATTGATTAATCGAGTAGAGTAGATTTTATGTTTCATACCTAAAGTTCTGATCATATCTTGAAGATAAACAGGAAGTAACAGTTTAAAATTTTTAGATAACCGGGTCGATGTATACCTGTAACTGCAAGAGTTTAGCAGTTGTGCGTGAATGCAGTTTGGGTTGTACCTGTTATCATTTTCATCGCCTCGATATTTTATTTCGCATATGAGTTCTTTCTATTGCATAGTATAACTGCCCCAAATGCGGCGTACGTAATCAAAAATTGGTAAAATATAAGATTTTCATTTTTTTTCCAAAGACAGTCTATCCGGTTTGAATTTAACTTTCCACAGCAGTTCAGTTTCACCCAATCTTAATAAAAAAAATTTATTTAACAAGCTTCAGTAGCTTCACTGGCTAAGTGCAGTCTTGTTTTAGTGTATATAAGGGAGTATTTTAAGAGCGAAGTGGAAACTTTGTCTTGTCACTGGTGAAGAAAGCACGAATGACAATGCAATATGTTTTTTTTTCACTTCACGAGTGAAATATATCCTCAAGTCTCCTTGTCAGAGTTGGGATGATGTGTGACCTCCCACTCTGTATGCTGCTTTATTTATCGTTATTGAGACTTTGGCCACGGTGTTATTGCCCGGATCGAGTAACAATAAAATAAAATGTGAAATTAAAGAATGGAATAATGGAGATCTGAGCAGGGATACAGGATAGAATAACATCAGCCCCCGTATGTAAATATAACGATATAATCAATTACATATAACAGGAAATTGAACATGACATTCGAATGATTCACTTTCGCATAGAAACAGAGTTAAAAAAAATTATGCGAAATTTAATTAGCCGTTCTGTTATGCCGAGAAAACAAATTTCTTCAAATAATCGAGTGACTGATCGAATTCGAATTACCGGCATGTTAGCATCACCTGGTTGCATCCGGTCTTTTCCAAATCACTGTTGATGACATGTCGGAGTTGCCGTATTTCTTTTCCTTATCTCTCTCTCTCTCTCTCTCTCTCTCTCTCTCTCTCTCTCTCTCTCTCTCTCTCTCTCTCTCTCTCTCTTTATCTACCGTCTTGATTATAGACTGTGCTGTTTTCCACTGTGTCATACAGGTATTAAGCATTTTTTCCATCATATAAAAAATGTAATACCCAACTTAAATGTGTGTCAGGTTTTTCACTTCTGGGACGTCAGATATTGTCATATCGTAATTCAACCGAACTAAGTTATGGTCAGTTCGCAACCTAATACTACATTCACAACCCTATTACCACAAATTAATGTCTTTTCTAGACGCTCCTCGTATTCCTTTTGGAATCATGACATAATTAGACTGCTTAGATAAACTATTACTTCCCTGTGTGGGCTGTAAATTACTAGCTATGTCAGTCGACACATACTCCTAATGCTAACGCCATCGATTCTCGGTTGAAAATAATTCACAACTTAATTACCCAAACAAATTAATGGACTTCACTCCTTGTCCTAACTACGTTCCTTGCTAATTAGCGATTCATTGACAAATACATTTCCAGACATAGAAAAATCAATTCTCAGCATACATCATACAAATCATTTAAGACAGATAATTTGCTTCTTACAATTCGTTTCAGAAGAAATGCATGAAATCTTTAGGACACATGATTCCTACAGCATTCAAGACAATAAATTAATTTTCACAAAACGTATCAGAGTAATCCATGAAAGTCCTACACTACATGATTTGTATTATATTCAAGACAACCGAATGTACAATTAAAGCAAATAATTCAACAAATAATTACAAATTTACATCAATGCATATTGTATGTGATTGAGACAATACCTTTGTGCCTTTTCCGAGACTCGCTCCGTTTCACTGAAGCTGAATCTCTCTCTGGCTCCGAGTCTCTCAACTTCTTCCATTCCTGCGTTCCTTGGACGATTTATTTAACAAGTGAAAATTACTTATTAATTGTTCTCGACGCTAAATTCTGGCTTCCCACAGAAACTTTCTCTAATTTCGCGAGGGAGATTACTTAAACATTGAATTTCGTCTGGGAAACACACCCCATCATTTTCCTTAGTCAATCGGGATTACTTTTTCTAACCGCCAAATAATTTTCAAACTTTCAAGTCAGAATAACTCTGTCTAGACCGTCTTTATTAATAACCATAATGGAAATTATCATTTTATGATACACACTTCAAATGGCCCAAGATTTCCCAAAATTTTGGCTCTGGTTTGTCTATGCATGGTCACTTCCCACTACATGATCTTTCATTAAAAGTTATGTCTCAACGTTATCGAGAGGACCCGAATTGATTTTAAATCCACTTGTGCCTCAAAACAAAAGAGGTTAACCATCGCGAGCTGCCTCCTTAACGCGCGCCTAGCCTATACGTCAATCTTAATGGTTACATGTCACGCTGACCACGA
>JAECUM010057247.1:0-20010 GCA_016617855.1 Megalonaias nervosa
ACAGTGTAGTAGATACAGTAGCGTCTGGATCAGCATTATGGACACCACACAATAAATCCATTAAACATCGCACTGAAGCTACCAGCATATACAGGATCTCAGTACTCGGCGCTACAACATTTACAATATCTACCACAATTTCACGGCGTTATCCACTAATTGTATCTTTTGGATATATATTAATAGTACTGGAGCAAAACGACGAGGAAACATTTGTGGTGGAACCCGAAGAAAAATAAATTAGACTTGTACTATTGTTGTCTTGAATTAGTCTCTATAAACTACCACCTACTTAAAATATAATGAATCAAACCACAATTGACGTTCAACGTTACGGATACGAGAAAGTGTGTTCTTGGCATAAACAACTGAAAAATATCATCGACGATTATGCAGTAAAACAAACAAAAGAAAACAAAAAAAAAAAAAAAACAATACCGCAGATGTGTCGTTGTTACTGATATAATAGTATATTTTGCATCTTCTCTAATCTCTGGAACAGTAACGGTCATCAGCGCATTGGTAGCGTCATACATAATAGCACCAGTAATAGGACTTAGTGCTGCTGTTATAAACGGTGTTGCCGGTATTCTTAATATCATTGCAAAGTAAGTATCCACGTTCGTGGTTGATAAATTACACGAGTATACAATAACGTTTCAATCCGCGACGCTAGTGTATTCCAAATTATCTTCGTTGATATCATCAGGTCTCAGCGATCGAATAATATAAGGTCAAAAGTTCACAGAAATGATCCTGATTTTTTAATCGGGGATTTACCATGAGGCAACAGTGACTTCGTCACCGGAATCCACGAAAAACGATAATAGATCCCAAATGTAATCAGGGGTTTAAAAAAACGAAATTTAGAATCGGGATTTAAATAATAATATCAACTTCGACGAATTACTACAACAGATCTTCGCTAGTGCAACACTGTTGAAAACTACAATGATATCAGCAAGTTCAACCAATCCTGAATGTAGCGTTAGCTTTCCATCTGCAATTCCAGCGAAATAAATAGCATTAGCACAACTGGGAGTTTATTACAGTTGGGCAAATATTAGATCAATGTCACAAGCAAATAATTCGCTGGTGTTTGCAAATAAAAACAATCCCGATAGAACTCCTGATTGGCAAGTTGTTTGTATTCCAACAGGCAGTTATCAAATCGAACAGGTTAACGAAGAATTTCAACGAAGAATTAAATCTATTACAAGAAAATTATCCAAAATTGATATCACTGTACATGAATCAACACCGGTTCACCCGCGGTAGAAATATCAGCTCCAGATTATGTCGTAGATATATATCAGAACCGTATTGGGATGGCCAGAAGTTTGTGAAGATCCATAAGAACCAAAACAACCTGATTTTATCACGGATAACAAATATTATTTTTAAGATTACCAAAATATCGAAAAGATCCTCCGTGGATGCGGCCCCCTGGTGAAATTCTTGATTTTATTCGGTCTGATGGTCAAGATATTTATATTACAAAAAGACGATTGTATTATGAGGATAAAGAAAAGAATATATTTTTCATTAATAAAATCGCTATCAAATCATACTCTGATTCAATTAATTCTGAACATAAACAAGCAAGTAATAATTTACGAAATTTATTTTTTTTCTCTATCACAACATTACAATCATGACATTAAAAAAACAGATACTTGGAACGATACAACATTTAAACCAACTTGCATCAGACTTAAAATTTATTAACATGATAATTATGGGAAGGGTAATTAGCAAGGATTTTGCCTGATTGTGATAGTCTAACTTTCATCGAATTTAGACAATTATGTCTAAACCATTACAAAATAACAGACGAACAATTACCAACATTTAAAATACCAGGGTTTGAATTTGACGAGCGAAGAAAATCGGTCATTGATATGATCGATGAATATTTTCAACAATACTTGAAGCATGGGGAAAAATAAACCCGCCACCAGGTATTCTCAAACATAATAATGATCCTTATGGTATTGTTAATATAACATCGACGATCACAATCAAACTTGCGTGTGACGTAATTGATGGCAGTTATCAAACAGGCCCAGCAGGAATACATTTTATATACATTTACACCGCAAGTGACTTCAAGACATTGAATTGTATCAGAACCAATTAATCCTGTTTATCTGCGATGTCATAATCTGCTATTATCAAAATTACATTTCAAACTTACTGACCAGAGAGGATACTTGAGTAATTTAGGGGGGGAGGGGGATTTTTTAATATTAATCTCTATGTAAGGTCATAGAACACCAAGATCAGTATTTTGTAAAACAAAAAAATAAATCTGTCAAACAATTATTTATGTGGCATTATATATGTACCAACACGTGATGCAACAAAGTGCCGTAGACACTCCCCAACACTGGAAAATTTAGTGTTAATATAATTATTGATGAATACGGCGGTTTACGCAGGAACAGTTAAATGAACTGCAACGAGAACATGTTATTGCAATTGTGTGCGATGGAGATCAGATTCTGAATTATGCACATTCTTGCATTTGAACTTGATCATTTTAAAAAAATTAATCTGATTCAGAATAAATATTATTATCAGAATAAAAATAACAATGATAAAATTATTGAATCTGATTCTGAAAATAAAGGCTAATTTCTTCAGATTTGACGGGTACATTGCCCATAATTATTAAGACTATCAAACAATTTCATCAAATTGATGGGTATATTACTCGAATTTATTAATATTTCAGAATTATTTATTAATATTTCGGAGTTATTTATTAATATTTCAGAATTATATTTCTTAATGTTTTTGATTATTTTTATCAAATTGACTGGTATATTACCCGTAATTATTAAGATTACTAACCAATATCATCTGGTATGTTATCCATTATTTTTCAGATTCTTCACTTTAATTGGTATATTAATCGAATTATATCAAATTCATCAATGTTTTTATATTTCAGAATGATTTTATATTTCAGAATTATTTTCATTTTACAGAATTATTATTTCAGCCCGGACTTTGTCAAGGGATTAATTTCACAGATTTGACGGGTGTATTACTCAGATAAAATCAGATTATCAAATTGATGGGTGTATTATATACTCAAATTTATTAATATTTCAGAATTATTTTTTAATATTTCATTATTGTTATCATATTTCAGTATTTTTAAAAATATTTTGATTATCAATCAGTTCCATCAAATTGACTGCTATGTTACCCATAAGTATTATGTTTCTTTAGATTGATGGGTACATTACCCAAATTTACTAAGATTATTAATTAATTTCATCAAATTGATGGTTATATTGCCCATCGGTTTTTCAGATTTCCAACTAAATTCTTCCAAAATATTATAATCTGATTCTGAAAAATTATTATTATCAGAAATAAAAAAAAATTACTACAGTCGGAAATGAATTATTTCCCCCTTGACTTTGTTTAGCTGTCAATTACTTTCACTTTCACTGATGACGGCGTTTTCATTATGGATCGTTTCACAATCGGATATAATCATTCTCAAGTGTCTTACACGATTATTCATAATTTTTTGTTTCGTATTCGTGAGACAATTCTGATCTATTTTTTTTCAATCGCTTATCTTAGCTCTAAGGACAGCACAACCACCATGTGAAACCCTAGATTGCCAAACCACATTCTAGCAGGTTCAGAAGGTACATATGTAAGCTTAATTATAAGTACGGCACATACAAACTTAGCTCTAAGGACGGCACACACATACAAACGGGCCCTTCTCTACGTTCAACCGATTTCTGCACACCCTCCACCATAATCGACCCCGGGAGTGCAAAAGGGCACCCACCACGTGGTGACATGGTGGGAGGGTGCTTTTATCAGTTGAGTTTCGAGCAAATGGGGCGGACCTCAATAATGATAGGGGTTATTTCTATATAAGCTGATTAATAATTGAGATCCAAAAGTAGCTCACACAATGGGCGTGGCTTATTGGCTGTTTGAATTTTCGTATTTCTTAATTATTATCCCTGACGAAGTCTAAAGAAAGCAAGAAACCTGACAAAATCATACACAAAGATAATGTTTCTTAAAAAAGCAGCAAGAAACAGCAAAGAAATGTAGTATTCATTAGGAAAATAAAATATAATTATATAAAAATGAAAGAATATGTAACATACAAGGGAGACTAATGCTTGATTACCCTATCAGATAAATCTTTGCTTGACAGAGTTATCCCCCTTTATATGTGTAATACTGAAATAGTATCATTTGTTTACATTTCTTGGAAAATGCTGATTTGGTTATATTATCTGCGACATGTTGTACCTAAGCACGGTAAATATCGAAATATTTGGCCACTGCATATATCAAATGAAATATTTCTTCGCCTGTCTCCATGTTCACAGATTTAACAACCTTTGTACTCTTATAATTATCACCGGTTCCTCCGAACATGCAATTCTGACTTTGTGTAACAGCTCGTAAATTATTTCAAGAGTTATCTTTCGGATCTGAATTAATATAATCGATCACAAGTCCATCTTCGATTACACCGTGATAACATTCATACACGAATCTATGACAGTGATAATTTTTCGAGGCACTGAACATGAGATAACCAGTATTAGTAACAAAACTGACTGTTTGTCTTTTTTGACGACAGTTACTGATTACACCAATACGATATGCTTTATAATTTTCAGTGATGGGATGCTTCACAAATTCATTTTGCTCCTTTAACACCTTTTCCAAACTTTAAACACGGTTTTGGTTCTAGACGCCCTCTTCGTACACTTTGCATGTGATATGCACAGAAATCATTTACGCAAGAATTGTTACAAGGAACTGAAGAACCTATTATTAATCATGCGCATATATTGTTTGCTTGCATCATTTTATATATAATTATACTTCAATTTTAATATATATTTGCCATAATTATAATATGGAGGAATTTACGAGATTATCTGTATCTTGACAGAATATCCCCTGACTTGCCGAGGCGATCATTGGTTGATCCGACGAACAAAATATGAATAAATCGTATTCGTGACGCCAAGAAGGAATTTCACGGCGATGGTGCAGCTCATGCGTGGTAAACATTCAGAATTGCACGCGATACCGAAGATGTTGTCGATGCTACAATGAATGACTAAAGAGCAGCGACGATTACTAATTATCTCGACAATCAAAGATACCTTTATAGAAAAAAGTAATCATAGCGAGAGAGGACGACACATCGATTATCCGTGAAAAACTTGACCCTGTTCGATTACACAACACTAGAAATATTGTCACGTTAAATAAAAATTACAAACCAGCAATGTTGACTGGTATTGACAAACCATATTATGAAATTGCGTATCCTGTGACTGCAGTTGTTTATGCGATATATAATAATAATAATGAGGACTTTGTATAGCGCCTAATCTTTAGAAGCTCTAAGCTCTTTACAACATTTGACAACACTTAAAAAACATATATAATGATATGATTACAAAACTAAAAACAAACACCACGAAATTAGAAACAGAAAACATGCTGTAAATATTTAAGGTAAGGATACATTATTAGGTCTTTAAGTCTGTTCTTGCAATTGAAATAGGTGAGTTTTAAGAGCGCCCTTGAACGAGATCACTGTGTCTTTGTGTCTAAGTGCAGTGGGCAATTCGTTCCACGTTGTTGGGCCCTGGTATGCAAAAGAGTGTTGTCCATATGATTTCATTTTCATAGTGGGAATAATGAGAATACGAGTGTCAGAACAGGAGCGTAAGTATCTTGCAGGTGTGTACACATGGGTGAGGTCAGATAATTATGTTGGACTGGAGCCCGTCAGTGAAACGTAGCACAGAGAACAAATTTTGTGTTTAATTCTGGATCGTATGAATAGCCAGTGTATGGTACAGAGCAGGGGAGAGGCGTGCTCTGATCGTGGTACTCTAAGGATGATCCGGGAAGCTGTGCTTTGAACTTTTTGAAGTTTCTGGAGTAGATATTGAGATGAACCAGACAGAATTGAGTTACAATAGTCCAGTCTTGAAAGTACTAAGGAACACACGAGCATTTTAGTGGCATCAACTGAAAGATACTTGC
Source organism: Megalonaias nervosa (assembly GCA_016617855.1). Taxonomy (NCBI): domain Eukaryota; kingdom Metazoa; phylum Mollusca; class Bivalvia; order Unionida; family Unionidae; genus Megalonaias; species Megalonaias nervosa. Next base: position 6,067 of record JAECUM010057247.1, read on the forward strand.
GAATGGAGCTGATGCGTCTCAGCTCAAGATATGCAGCCTTGCGTATGTTCATGACATGTTGGTGCAATGAGAGAGTACTGTCAAGAGTAAGACCGAGGTTTCGTACTGACTGTGTGAATTAAATGTTGGTGTTGCTGATATTTATTGTCTAAGACAAAGGATGTGAATGAGAAAATCTTTGTGTTGTAATCAGGATGGCTTCACTTTTATCATCATTCATCTACAACTTGTTACATTATCCATGATTTCACATAGGAAATGCAACTCTCTACGCCTTGGATGGTAGCTTCAACTTCAGTTGGATGGCTAGATTTGTATATTTGGGTGTCATCAGCATACAATTGGTGAGACACTGGATGATGATCTATGACACTTGAGAGTGGCTGAGTGTATAGAATGAAGAGAACAGGTCCAAGAACAAACCCCTGTGGAACACCACATCATAGATCAACTAGGCTGGAGTGTTTTCCATTTGCGGACACAATTTGTGTCCTGTTGACCAAGTAAGACTTGAACCATAGTAAGGCCGTATCATGAATGCCAAATACATGCTGGAGACGGTGAAGTAATATATCATGGTCTATAGTGTCAAATGCAGCAGACAAGTCGAGGAGAGTGAGGACTCTAATCTTTCCGCTATCCAAAGCAGAGAGAAGGTCATCGACTACTTTCAGAAGAGTAGTTCCAGTACTGTGGCAAGGGCGATATGCAGACTGTACATTGCTAAAAACACTGTTTGGATTCAGATGAGATACAAGTTGGGATAGAACAACTTTTTCTAAGATTTTTGACAAGAATGGGAGATTAGAAACTGGGCGGTAGTTCTTTAAATCATTATGGTCGAGTGTTGGTTTCTTCAGCAGAGGCTTTACAATGGCAGTTTTGTAAAATGATGGGAATTCTCCAGATGAGAGAGAGGTATTAATAACATCAGTTGGTGAAGGCAATATTGGATCCAAGTACTCTAGCAGCAGTGACGTCGGAATCGGATCAAGTTCACATTACTTTGGTGCACTCTTCATCACGATTGTACGTAATAAATCCATAGAGACAGGTTCAAATGCTGATAACGGTCGCCGCTGAAATTCTGTATCGCAACTGTATGGTGACGACGAGTCAACTGAAATTGTGTTGTCAAGTTTATCTCTGATGGTTTGTACTTTGTCACAGAAGAAATTTCGGTTCGGAAGGTCGACTAGAGAGAAAGTAGCTGGAAGTGGTGTACATTTGTTCCTTGACATTAGCTTGTTAGTAATCTCAGATAGCTCTTTGCAGCTGGAACTTTCTGTGATCTTAGTACTGTAGTGGGCTGATTTCGCTGCATGGACTATGTTTGTGACATTCTTCTTAGCGGCATCATAGATCTGCTTATGAATAGTGAGTCTGGTGGAAAGCCAAAGCCTCTCAGCTTTACGGCGGTCTCCTTTAGCAGTGCGAAGGTGGTCCCTAACACTGCTATACCACGGAGAACACTTCTGAATTGCTACTCTGCACTTGGTTGCTGGGGCATATATCCGTTAAATGATAAACCTAGCGTTGATAATCTCAAACCGATGAAACTATCAAGGCTAAATTGTGTAGCTGAGCGAGTGACAGAGCGCATTGCAAACGCGAAACGAGGAAATGGTTTAACGGATTCACAACGTAAAAAAAAAAAATAAATGAGTGGGCAGAAACAGTTAAAGATATCAAAGACGTCGCTGAACTTGGACAAAAAAAGGTTTCCAATAAGAGTGAAGACATTAACCGAAGAGATTTTGTACGAATCGAAATATTATACAAATGGAGCTACGATAGAGATTATGTATCATAACTCACACGCATGGACAAACGACGTAACAATATTTCCACAAAACCTAAATGTTAAATTTTATGACGGTGTTATGTTCGATTTTATAAAAAAAATATTAGTAAACTAGATCCTGTATCCGTGTGGCTGTTTCAAAGTTCCGATGATGGAAATTATGATCAATTTGTACGACCTATTGGTGATATCTATCGTACAGAATCTCTCCACGAAGAGATGATAAATCTTGCGTTGAAATATACCGATGACGCTGAGTAATTTCTGAGCAATTGTTTTACCTTTCCGTCAGTTACTGCTCATTTTTCTCAGAAGAAAAATTCATGGGAGCCGATAAGATATGAATTTTTCGAAAATGTACAAAACAGTTTTGTGGAATACGGACACGGTGGAATATGGAATATTAAATACGATTATAACGATGTTATCTCGGTTGATATGGTTGCATGTTATCCTGGAAGTTTTCTTCGGATGGGAGAGTGTTCTGAATATTTTAAGAGATTTGGACAACCATCACATGAGATGACCAGAGTTGTGATAAACGGACCCTTGCCAGATTTTGACCTGACTGGATTCGCCTGTATCGAGTCATTGGAAGTTTGCACCGAAAAACCTCATCTGTTTATTTATGCGTGGTTTGGAAGACATTTTTTCAGAAAAAGTGCTTGCCTGCAATAGATTTATTACGATACATGCTTGATATAATAATATTGATATCGTTGGTTGTAAATGAAGCAATATATCATATCGTCCGCAAAAACAAGTTTGGTTGCCACAACAAAAGAAATATTCTGATAATGAAAATCCTGATTTTACTGATTATGAAAATAAAGTTGCAAAAGATCTTGGTAAGAAAATAACCAGTAAATATGCGCAAGGAGGATCATAGGATGGTACACGATATTGTACAAGATTAATTACAGACGATGCTGAACTCGATTTTATAATTGCTGATACAACAGTGAGAAACAAATTTATAAGTCTGAATAATTTTAATTTATCGGACGGAACTACATTAGGTACAATCGTGAGTTACACTGATGGTGACTTACCACAATTTACTCATTTAATATCTTCAATGCTCTCATATGTTTTGATAAATTTATGATCGATGATAAATAGATTCTCTAACACCAGAGTTAGAGTCGCCACAGATTCATTTTATATAAGTAAAAAATATGTGGATTTGTTAAAACAATTACATTTCGGCGCTGATGCATCATGGGGCGAATGCAGAATAACACGAGAAAAGATATTTAGTTATTCTGAAACTGCCGACTTTGCAATCAAGGAAATATGATACAGAAATAAACAGATGTCAAAACTATCACCGGCACCATCTATATATGATCATGTGACCAGACATAAAACAGTTTATCTCAGTGGACCGGGAGGTTCTGGTGAAACAACACATGCGATTGAACTGTTCTGGAATTTTGAAATGGTTGTTGGACTATAAATTCAACGTGGAAGACTACACTTAACCTACACAAACGTAGATTGTGATACTGAAAAAAAAAAAAAAAAAAAAAAAAATTAAGTGTGAAGTGTGTGATAAAATGTTTGCTTATACTGGAATTTTTATACAGCACATGAGCATTCATCCTGGAGGAAAACCATTTAAGTTTGAAGTATCTGATGAAATGTTTACTCGTAGTAGAAGTATTATAGTCTAACGCTGTATTATCGCGGGATCTATATTATCGCGCCAAACGGGATTTTCCGAATAATTTAAGACACACGCCGTCTAGCGGTTGTTTACAGATGTAAAGCTGTAGCAGTAAGGATTCAACTATCTTACAGCACAATTTCCTCTAAAATGTCAACATTTTTTATAACTTTACGATGAAAAAAAATGAAGATCACGTTTTTGTAAAGTTCATGCAATTACGTTGATCATCATATAAAAAAAATCCAGTCGAACATGCTATACCTGCATTGGCTTTGGTTACGAAATATATTCAGTGTATCGTTTAATGTTTGAACGTTATAGGTCATATACTGATTGTGACATACTTATTCTTACAAGGTCAAGGTTGCAATTTCATTTCATGGTAGCCAATATGGACCAACATTCACAAAATGTTGTTGCTGATCATATTTCTCGTACGTACATAAGAATATAATAACAGTTAAACTTTCTTTAAATCTGTACTATTTTGATAATAAAAATAATATTAACAATAGTTGTTATACAGTTACATTTCTTTGCCCATTTTGCATTTAAAATTTATATAAAGTTAAATAATTGTTGCATTTAATTTGTAATGTTGTTATTCACGGATTCCGCATGGATTTACACTTGAATTACATTTGTGTGTTGGATTTTATCATTGGATCCTTTCCTTTATTGTGGAAATACCAAACCAGTACAAGCGTGGACATTTCTTCTCATAAGTAAGTCGTATTTTATTTTTATTAAATACTTGTGTGCTACCATACGTAAGTTGAGCAAATAACGCGATAATATAGAGTTGTTCCCCCATTGTACGTTAATCTGAGTCAGCCATCATATGCTGTTTTATTTACATTTGAGCGCTTCGTTTGACAAAGATTTTGTATATGAAACTTGACAAAAGTAAGGAACAATATCAAAACAATTTTAATATGTACCAGTAAGAACATTATGTACCGCGATAATACAGCGTCCCAGGCTAAAGAGCACATGAGCATTCATACAGGAGAAAAACCATTTAAGTGTGAAGAATGGGATGAAAGCTTTTCTCAGAATGGAAAATTAAAACAGCACTTGAGGATTCATGCTGGAGAAAAACCATTTAAGTGTGAAGTATGTGGTGAAAGCTTTACTCGGAATGGACATTTAAAACGGCACATGAGCATTCATACTGGAGAAAAACCATTTAAGTGTGAAGTATGTGATGAAAGCTTCGCTCGGAATGGAACTTTAAAACGGCACTTGAGGATTCATACTGGAGAGAAACCATTTAAGTGTGTAGTTTGTGATGAAAGCTTTACTCAGAATGGAAGTTTAAAACAGCACATGAGGATTCATACTGGAGACAAACCATTTAAGTGTGAAGTTTGTGATAAAATGTTTACTCATAGTATAAATGTAAAAGAACACATGCGCATTCATACTGGAGAAAGACCATTTAAGTGTGAAGTATGTGATGAAAGCTTTACTCATAATGGAAATTTAAAACAGCACTTGAGGATTCACACTGGAGAGAAACCATTTAAGTGTGAAGTATGTGGTGAAAGCTTTACTCAGAATGGAAGTTTAAAACAGCACTTAAGGATTCATACTGGAGAAAAACCATTTAAGTGTGAGGTATGTAATGAAAGCTTTACTTGGAATGGATGTTTAAAACAGCACATGAGCATTCATACTGGAGAAAAATCATTTTTTAAGTGTGAAGTATGTGATGAAAGCTTTGCTCAGAATAGAATTTTAAAACAGCACTTGAGGATTCATACTGGAGAGAAACCATTTAATTGTGAAGTATGTGATGAAAGCTTTACTCAGAATGGAAGTTTAAAACAGCACTTGAGGATTCATACTGGAGACAAACCATTTAAATGTGAAGTATGTGATAAAAGCTTTACTCAGAATGGAAGTTTAAAACAGCACTTGAGGGTTCATACTGGAGACAAACCATTTAAGTGTGAGGCATGTGATGAAAGCTTTACTCGGAATGGAAGTTTAAAACGGCACATGAGGATTCATACTGGAGAAAAACCATTTAAGTGTGAAGTATGTAATAAAATGTTTACTCATAGTATAAATGTAAAAGAACACATGCGCATTCATACTGGAGAAAGACCATTTAAGTGTGCAGTATGTGATGAAAGCTTTACTCATAATGGAAATTTAAAACAGCACTTGAGGATTCACACTGGAGAGAAACCATTTAAGTGTGAAGTATGTGGCGAAAGCTTTACTCGGAATGGAAGTTTAAAACAGCACTTGAGGATTCATACTGGAGAAAAACCATTTAAATGTGAGGTATGTGATGAAAGCTTTACGCGGAATGGATGTTTAAAACAGCACATGAGCATTCATACTGGAGACAAACCATTTAAGTGTGAAGTATGTGATGAAAGCTTTGCTCAGAATAGAATTTTAAAACAACACTTGAGGATTCATACTGGAGAGAAACCATTTAATTGTGAAGTATGTGATGAAAGCTTTACTCAGAATGGAAGTTTAAAACAGCACATGAGGATTCATACTGGAGACAAACCATTTAAATGTGAAGTATGTAATGAAAGCTTTACTCAGAATGGAAATTTAAAACGGCACATGAGGATTCATACTGTAGAAAAACCATACAAATGAGAAGAGTGTGATAAAATGTTTACTTGGAATGAAAATTTAAAACTGCACAGGTGGATTGATACTGGAGAAAAACCGTACAAATGTGAAGTGTGTGATAAACTGTTTAGTCGAAATGAACATTTAAAATTTCACAAGAGCATTCATACTGTAGAGTAACCATTCATCTGAAGTAGGTGATGAAAGGTTTAATCAGTTTACATATTTAAAAATGCACATGAGAATAGATATTGGAGAAAAACCATATAAATGTGAAATGTTTCTTTAAGCACAATCGACATTTAAAACTGCACCTGCTGAAACATAATGGAGAAATACCGTATAAGTGTAAAATGTGTGAGAAAATTTTCAGTTGCAGCAGATATTTAATGCAGCACACAAGGATACATACTGGATAAAAACTACTCAAGTGTGAAGTATGTGATCAAAGGTTTAGTAGGGGTATTAATTTAAAATGGCACATCAGCATTCATGATGGAGAGAAACCATATAGGTGAAAAGTGTGTGATAAAATGTTTAAGCACAGTGGACATTTAAAACTGCACATGAGCATTCATACTGGACGAAAAACATTTAAGTCTAATGTTGTCAACATAAGTTAAGTAACTATTTAGGAAATTCTTAGTGAGATGTATTACTTTTATTTGCACATTTAGAAAAAATAACTCATTTTCATATAATAATGAACATTTGAAAGATGACTCTGTCTGACTTTTGTCATTAATATTTTTTACAATACAAATGAACCTTTCTATGTTGTCTTCACATGATTCTATCAGGCTTCATGTGACTTTATTTGGCTTTTTGTGGTTTAGTCAGCATTAGTAGTGTTTGCGACAAAATGTTATGATGCAGTGGAAAACTGATATTGCACATGAGGATAAATACTGGAGAAAAATCATTTAAGTGTGACATGTGATCAAATGTTTAATCATTGTGGATCTTTAAGACTGTGCATGAGGATACATGAGGATTGGAAGTACGTTAGTGTTGACAGAATTTTTTTTAAAACACAGGCCCTAGGCTGGTGACTTAAGTAAATTGAGAAGCCCTTACTGAAATTCCAAAAGACTGGATGCCAGTTTCCACAAGCCCTAAATTTCCGCTTTCTTAATATAGTGGCAATATTGCAATAGTTAAAATTTGAATATAAGTTCAGTAGGGTTTGAAGGGGTTTGAAGCTACTGCAGGTGTTATTAGTGTGCATCACTGCACACACTAGGGACTGGATGGTCCTGGTGTTCAAACTTCTCTGCTGGATTCTCAGGGTGAATACTGGTTAGAACCACACTGACACGTCAATGCATTGTTTGCAGTATGTGCAAAGAATTAATAGCCTCCCTTTATTCTTATTTCTTTTTTGTTTTTTTGCTGGTGTGCTTCAGAAAGTAAAACTGTCAACCAAGGGTTGTGAAATTCATTTTTGTTTTGGTTTGATGAAGGGTAATTGCTTCCTAATCAGCTGTAGAAATGAATTACACGTGAACTTTATTCTGACAGCTGAAATGATCATGCTTTGCCTTCTAAATATGCAGTAAAATCCAGCTTCCAAGAAACGTTGCCACTGTTGCATATTGGAGGAAAACCATTTGAGTGTGAAGTATGTCAGAAAAGATTTTCTCTCAGAGACATTTAAAATTGTCCATGATGCATACTGGAGAAAAAACATTTAAGTATGACATGATGGAAATTTGATTGGGATTGGATGTATGAAGAAGCACATATGGGTACATGCTGGAAAAAAAATCATTGAAGTCTGAAGTATGTGATCAAATCATGCTGAGTTATCGAGGATCTCTAAAGTTGCACAAAATAAATTGTAGAAATGTGATAATGTGATGGAAGGTGTACTTGGAATGTATATGATAGATGCTTATGAGAACTCATACTAGAGAAAAATGTTCAAGAATGAAGGAAGAATGCATACTGCTGAAAAAACATTAAAGTTGAAGCAAGTATCCAGAATGGAGAAAACATTTAAACATGTATAACCAATAACAAGTTGAAATGTATTCCAAAAATTTTCCCAGATTCATTTGGAGAAATTCTAAGATGATGGAAATAGACACTTGTAATGCAAGATCAAGGATAAGACCTGGATAAAGCAAATGTCCTTCATTGCTAGGTACATGGAGTGTAGACAGTATGTAATAGATTATATATCTGATGCATTATATTGTACTATAAATGGTTTATAGGAATCATATATGAACTACCTAATTTCTAAACATATTCAATCGGATCATCATGTATCAAAGTTAGGCATCAAACCACATGAACAAAGCAGATCCATTTTAACCATGGATGAAAGTCACAATTTGTGAATACTCTAAAATCACATGTCAACAGAACATGTTTGTTTTTAGTTCCTCCTGTTTTTGCTCTTTACAACTTTTACAACAGTCCTTTCTATATCAAATGAACTTTTCTCTTTACAAATTTAAGATCAAACAGCTGTCTCTGCACCAAAGGAGGCACTTTGCAGATATGATGAAAAATTCTGAGAGAGCAATAGGTGCTAGGTGAATTGTTACAGTTTGCAACATGAGAGAATGTTGACATGCCTCTGTTACTTTCATGTACTGTGGCCGAAATGTCTTTGGACATAATGTCAGGTTATATGCTTCTTAACCAATATTGCATCCATCAGTCTTACAGCAAAATAAACATTTAATAAAACAACTAGTGTAGCATTGCGTCAGTGCAATAGTAAAAGTATATACTTTCACTCATTTTACTGATGCAAGCTACACTAGAAAATCTCCACAAACGTGTTCTACTACACAGCAACCATATAATGCCACGACAACACATACCAGGGGTCAAGCTAGACTTGAATTTTAGGGAGAAGTTACTTCTCCATTTGGACAGAACAGGGAGAAATGATATCTCAACAGGTAGAAGTGGACATGAAGCAAGAAACGCAACACACACACACACACACACACACACACACACACACACACACACACACACACACACATAATGATATAATGTGTGTTCTTGAATTATGCCCTCTATTTCCTAGTATTCATATTTGCTTTTAACATTGGATTTAAGCGATACTTTATTTTCTAGCAGAAACTTTTCTTTGTTATTTTGGCCATATGACTCTAAAAGAGAATAATATAAATTGCATTGTAACAAAATTTAACTGAGTAACTAGATTACATTATTGTAATTGCAAATGATTTTGAAGTGCTTCAAGAATGAAAGTCCAAAGGTAGATACACACTAGGAGCCGAATACAGGTTTATTAAATTACTCCAACAGGCAATGACACAATCTCTAGCTTGTATAAACGATAATAAACAAATTGAGCAATTCATTCCACTTGCAATGGCGTTTGAGAAAATTAGATCAGAGTTGTCACACAAATACGAAACAAGAAAGATTGTGGGTTAGCGTGTAAGACAGTTGAAATAAATTATGTCCGATTGTAAACACCTTGATGTTATCCCTAATGGGAATTGTAAAAGTGAAAGTGAAAGTTGTGACATCCAAACAAAGTGAAAGTTATGATGCAGTTCAGATATTAGGAATTTCTCCGAAAATTGTATATTTAGTGTTCATGATGAAACTTTAAAATACTGTTGATCAGTAGTAGGTTAGTTGCAAAATTATAATATTTTTGTAACATCGAGGTAAGAATGTTCTTTTTTACCTGCTTTTTGACCAGTTTTGTCAATTTTCACTGATGTTTGATCAATTTTCAAAAGACTCTTTAATTTCTTTAATTGACCCATTTTGAGAAGGGGGTCGAGTTTTTACCCTCAGAAAATCTGCAATCAGACTGAAAAACAATGATTATTTCGATTATTTTACCCTGAAAAATGACAAAATTGGTCAAAAACCAGGTAAAAAATAAGATTTTTCAGACTTAACAGAGAAAATTGTAATATTTATTTATTCTGATTATAACATTTATTTTCATTCCGAATCAGAATATTCATTTTTATTTTTGTTTTGATTATAATATTTATTTTTATTCTGATTCTAATAATTTCTTTTAGCTTATCAAGTTTAATACAGAAATGTGCAAAATTTAATTTGAGATTTTTATCATATTTAACTTTAATGATATGATCCCGATTCAATTCATGTAAATGTTCCTCAGTCAGCAATATTTTATCATCATCACCCATATCATCGATAAATAGCGTAACAGTATAATTTTTGTGTCTGGAAAAATAAGACGAAATCTCATTGCACTGTCAAGAATTTATTTATTGTATGTGCACGTGCATGATAGTAAGTCATTATATATACCCGCGGGAAAACATTAATTGAAAAGATTATTTTTTTAATTTATATTTGGGAAGGGGTCTCACGATTTCGACGTTGACAATCTTACGATCTCACGAACGCACATACAAACAAAATCTTCAAAGATTCCTCTCGCAAATCAAGAAGGTATCTGCGCTGGTCAGTAAGATTGAAATGCATCCGTGACAACAGTGGATTATGACATCGTAGATAAATCGGATCAACAGGTTCTAACACAAGCACAAATCCAGGTGGGGTTTGAGGGGTGAATGGTGGACCTGACTGTATTTAGCAAGATTTACTTGATATCTTCCATTGATAGCATCACGTACAAGATTCACAGATACGGTAGTTGTGATCGCGACAACACCTGGTGATATATGACGAACTCACCGTATGGAACATTGTTATTTTTGAGGATGTTTGCAGGTGGGGCTATTTTTCTCCATGCGGCAATAATTTTGTGGTAGTTTTCATCAATTATATCATTGACGGTTTTCTTTAATTCTTCGTTATTAAATCAGGGTAATACAAATTTTGGTATATCTGCCTCGGTTATTTTATAATGTGTAGCAAATAATTGTTGAACAGTTGTTTTATTTGTCTGCGGGAGACTTATAGGCAACAATATAATGGGAACACTTCAAGTAGGTTGTATACTGGCGTATTATTAGCCATATTGACACAAGCAGTCATTGTATCACCGGTGGATCGTAAACCATCACAAATCTCAGTTCTGATCGTGGCGTTGTTGTTGTCCACATACTTTTTTGTTGCTACATCATCGTCTGACTTTGGTTCTCTCACGCTGATGATTCTATTTTTACTCATGTTGAGATCACCATACATATCTTCATTTCTTCTGATCCGTCCAGTAATCTCTCCCATGAGTGTTAGAATTGATTGCTCCGAAATTTTAGTTTTACTGTTTTTAGGAAACACCATTAAGTTGTCTTCGGTCGCACCTTGAACTTTTAGAATAATATGTCAACGGGATATTGCTCGTCTTTAACCGTCCTCGCTGATCTTGAAAATAACAGCTTCTTTTTGGACCACATCTGCGAGACGCAAAAGATCAGCGAGCTCATTCTTAAGCTCGTTAAGGGTTGCATATTTGTTTAAGTCACCTTTGGGTTTATCTTTAGCAGATCTTCAGTAAATATCTACCATTATATATTACACTAAGACCCGTTTGAAACGACCACATGTATACTCATGCACGACTTTATGAGGTGGTCTCAGGGACCTTGACACAGCATTGAGCACATCGAGTACTTTAATGCCACATATTAGTGGATCAATTATTGTCTGTGTTGGTAACGTTGAATACCAGACGGGAGTGTTTTGAGGCCCGCCGACATATTTTAAAAATTCTGTTGGTGGCGCCAACTCATACGAACCAAACTAAACAACACCACGCCGGTCAAGCGCGTATGCAATCCAATGAGTGCCAGGACCAGAACTTCCATCGAGATTAATGATACCGGTTTCAACACGGTTTGGTTGTTTTGGTAATTGAATATGCATAAAAACACCTCTGAAGTTTTTGATGTTTAATTTTTAGCAGCATCAAATAAATTAAAATTAGACACGGGAAGCATGTTTAGCAAAGTGTCTCGGGCAGTCACAGACCTGAGTCGCACGAGGCTTGAGCGTACCACGAAGGGGGGAGGGTTTCCCGGCAATCGTAGACCCCGCCTTTTTTCTTTTCTCTTTGAGGCTCTTCCTGGTGTTAACCCCTGCCCTGTTGCTTTCTTTAATGCCATCCCAGCGGCAGTTACAACAGCACCAAGTGCAGCTGCTTTTTCAGCAGCTGGGAGTGCAGAGGCTATCAACCCTGATATAGCTGCAAGAAATGGAAATATACCACCCGTCTATGTCTGTAATGGCACTCCCGCAGAAAGATCATAGTCTAACACCAGTTGCTGACTGTTTGCCGCTGTTGAGGTGCCTGAGTTGACGTTTCGTCAGTGATAGTTTATTGGACAATCTGCGATCTGTGCTGTAATGTTCCTACTCCGGATATTTTTAGATGCTGATTGTAGCTTTTTCATCTGAACAGGAGTCAGAGTAACACCAACATGATATGACATTATAATATTATGGGCGATTTAATTACTGATCATGCAATTGATTACATATTCTCCACTGCGGCAATAACTCTCATTTTGCCCACCAACACCTTCAAACAGCATTGTTTTGTCTGAGAGTATAACAGTAATTGCTCTGTAATTAGGAATAGCTCCTCTTGCCGCACGAGGTCGAAAGAGTATATCAACGACATTTTGTCTATATAAATCCGGGTGTTCCAGCGAAAAGTAATAAATCGGATACACCGTTGTAAAATCTAGTTGTGATATTTGTAGACCAGAATCAATATTTTGATCACGTCCCATAAATGTCATCAAACAATGAGATGCTTGTGCTACATGACTGTTATCAAAATTTAATATCTTCGGATGGTTCTTGATGCCCATTTATTCTCAGTGAAACTTCCGTAACACTAAGTTTGTCAGATATCATTGTACTGTGTGTTTGTGAGTTTACTTGTGCAGCATCTTGGAAAGCAATGCATATATCTCGCGGTGCAGAGGTACCTAGCTGTGACGCTATCTGCCCCGTGAATAAACCTTTAACGTTATATTGAACACTATCTGTGGCCATCAGCAACCATGGCAATGTTGATTTCAGCGAGTGATGGTATCATTATTGGCATCCACAATGAAAAGTTTTGTCAGTATTAATTTAGCTGCATCACCAACAGGTCGCCAGATTGCATCATGGTCAGTGTCCTTTCTTAGAAATACAGCTTTATGTTTGGCTCCGAAAATAACCTTTCTGACATTTCTACAAAATCCAAATATATGTGACAGTGGAATTGCACATGAAGATCTACTTCCATCTTTCAGATTTGATCGACGTTCGGTGAATCCTAAGTTGAACTCTGGATTAGCACCATGAACCATCGGCACACATCAGGGTCAGAGTTGTCGGCATTGTTACTTGGTCGTCTTAATTGTACTCTCTGTTGTCAGGGTGGTCAGAAGTATCCTTTACAAACATCATTCACAGACCAGCTGATCTCGAATAATCATCTGAATATCCCGTTAAACCCAATATCGTCGTGGCAAGGTCGACGTTTTCTAGGCATGATTCAATGTTTCTTCCATCGAGGCTATACGTATCACTGTTGAACAACGCCATTATGCCATTATTAACAAAACCAACTAACATCAGCTCCATATTCAGTATCATGCTTTTAGAATTTCACCTTCTACTTCAATATATGTTTCCATTATACCCCTATCGTAGTTCAGACTGGAAGGTTTCCGAATCAACAATTGTAGTTTATCAGTGTATATTGGATATCAACAACATAAAAATCAGCTGTTACAGAACGACATTGATGGAAGGAGCAAGTATACAGACTTCCCACGACGTGGCCTGTTAAGGAGAACACCCAGACGATCTCGTATGTACATCTAAACTCATACGGAAGGACTAGGTTATTGTGAACAGGAGGCGCTATGTTTAGGAATTCTTGATTTTATTTTTGTTTGTTGTTTTTTTTTTTTTT
>JAECUM010057248.1:0-11014 GCA_016617855.1 Megalonaias nervosa
TATATATATATATATATATATATATATATATACATCACATGGCGAATAACAGTCCATTCAGGTGCACTGGATCCACCAAGGGATCGCGTGTGTCTGGAATTGACAATAACTGACAATGAACAGTGCAAAACTAGTTTCTAACTAGCCGAAGCGCTTTTGGCTCTAAATGGGTCTTTTCAAAAGCAAACACAAAAGAGAGACAAGACAAACAATAAGCAAAAAAGCGTTGAAATTAGAAACGTTTATATATTAGTACTGGAATATTTCAACCGGTAGAAATGGTTATGCCTTTGTTGCTAAGTTTAGGTTTCCTGAATGAAGGGAATCGAGCACTTCGTTTTCACTCTCCGATGCTAAAGACATATGTACCCACTGCACACGAAGCGGAGCCCTGTCCGCCTGTCTGCACTTCGTTGGCCGACGCGTTAACTCGATCACAAAACATGGCTCGACTTGACATTATTGAATTAAATTTGTAGATCATTTTAACATGCATATGTAAATGGTCTGATTAGATTCTCATTACATGTAAGTGCCCATTGATTGCAGCGGTGCCATTTTTATTTAATTCGTCCTTCCACCCGTTCTAGATGCAAATCTTGTGAACATGATTACGCAAAATGTAACTGAGATAAACAAATGGAATTCAAAAGACATTTTTGTATCCATATGTAGACTTTCCCTATATTACAATGATTTGGAATTGTTGCAATTTTTGATTATTTTTTAACAATACGTTTTGAAAGTAAAATTGTTCGCAAGATTCACACAGGAAACGCTTGACGTAAGGATGAAGTTTGGTATGTAATTTACTTGCATTGTAGATGACCTAATTTGACTTCTGTGCGCAATTTATCAGATTTTCGCACTACTTGAACTTACACTGTAATTTGCAGCCATTGCATACATATTTGACCAGCACAAACGATGGCGATTGTTTCTTTCTCAATTGTGTTGACAAGACATGACAAGAATGAGACTTTATTACACCAAGGTTGTAAAGCTTATAACATATGAAGTCTATAGGAAAAAGAACATGACTGTAGCCTGTGATATCATAACATAATGCTTAACTGGGATTATAAAAATCAGAAAAATCAATCTAAGAACCTGCATATATTTTCAGAGTCGTATGTTACCTGTATTAATTAAATATATGAATAAACTTTATTCATTGAAATGTAAAAATGAGGCATAATTGTTCGTCTTTCATCATGCAACTAAGAGATGGATACTAGAATTTCGTGTCATTGGAAATTGTTCCACTCATGGGAAATATTAGGCCATCATATTTATATTCATCTACAACTTCATTATAGACATTTGGTATCTTAAATTTGTATTTGTGATATTTTTGGAAATAAATTCATAATGTTTGATTCCAGTTATCGCAATATCTACGAAACACAGCAAGGGCGACAATAATAGTGTCATCAGCATATAAAAGCAACATAACATTTAACATATTTACATAGTCACTTTGTTTGGAGGGTACAGCGTAACATCTATATGCAGTTACTTCTATCAAGAATTCAGGTCATTTAGGAATAAGGGGAACAATAATGGAGATAAATTTCCCCCTTGTCGTATACCTTGTAAATATGAGAAAAACCGGAAAATTAAATATTTACACAGATACGATTTGTTATTGTTATAAATACTCAGTATAACATTCAAGCACTTTCCCCTGATGCCCACCGAATATAATTTATGATGTAATCCAACTCTAAATTAATTATCAAAAGTACGTTTAAAATCTACAAAAGACTCTTTTTGCAATTTGAATAACTTCAATAAGGCTGTACAAAAGAAAAATACTGTCAATTGTGGAATCGCCATTCCTGAATCCAGCTTGAGCTTCAGATAATAGTTTATAACAATTCTGGATTTTAGACAATCTTAACGTTAATATAGCTATAAAAACTTTTCCAAAACAGCTGACTAAAGTAATATCGGTGACATATCGGTTTTGTAACATTTATTTCATAAATTGTCAAAAACACATTAGTTCAACCATTGGGTACAAAGCTAATATTCAAGATCAAGAATGAAACGAACTTAGCGCTATTACGCATGAAACATATGACCTTAGGGCAAAGTGAAATTAAGTATGTGCTTTCTTATCAATTTGTACACATATTTTATTAGGTTTTCGAAATCTGGAATAACACACCATGTAAACAGAATTAATCAGAAATATTCTGTCTAGGGCAAAAAGAATATTGGCATGAAAGTTTAGAGAGTTTACTACACTCCATCTGTAGTGAATAAATGATCCAAAATGAAGACATGTATGTTAGATTTTGTAGTATATATAGACACACTCATACATTATATCTATCACTGTCACCGAGCTGAGTGTCTAGTTTGTCTTATTCTCTCCATTCATCCGATCATCCCTCATTCTCTCTCAAAGCTTAATATATGGTATTTCAATTGCTTCTATTAATTTGTTTGAATTCAAAAGTAGTATAGTGGGTTACCGTAGCCTCAATGGGAATTAGCATTACAGACCCCCCCTGGGCCAGTATAGCCTCAAGAAAGTAGGTCAACACCCTGGGCCAGTATAGCCTCAAGAAAGTAGGTCAACACCCTGGGTCAGTATAGCCTCAAGAAATAAAATCTCACCCTGGGCCAGTATAGCCTCAAGAAATAAAATCTCACCCTGGGCCAGTATAGCCTCAAGAAATAAAATGTCACCCTGGGCCTGTATAGCGTCAATGGAAAAATGGGGTAGAGGGACTAGAACACCCTGGGCCTGTATAGCGTCAATGGAAATTTGGTAGAGCGGCTACTAGGAGACTGTGGGTTTGTAGAGCGATAAGCGCCAGGTGGCATGACGTCATACTGGTAACAATGTAGCAAAAAGAGAAGTACTGTGACGTCAGGCTACCTGAGAGAGGGGTATAGACAAACACGAATCAAGAGCGTTCGTGTTTTTTAGTAGAGGAAGGGTTTTATATATATATTCGTTTAGGGTGGAGATAAAATGAAAATTAAGATCTTTTCGAGGCATTGGAAGTGGCCCTGAAAAGGGCCGTTGTTTGTTATGTGATGTTAACACTATTCCGTTAACATACAGGACATCGCATGGGTCTTCTTTTCTTCCTCAAATTTCTCAAAGTTTGTCTTAAACTGTGTCTCACTTCTGGTCCGTAGATGAGAGTCCGCTTAAGACAGCCTTGTCTTTCCACATAACATCTTCTTTTCCAAAGAGTGGCACCAGTGATCCGGATGACAGTCCATTTTGTTTTCACATACATGGGTAAGTCTGTACGGAACAGCATTGAGGATACCAAAGTAGAGGATTCTACGTCGATCAACATCTTCTCTGTGACGAGAACAGGTGAAGGGAATGAAGTGAACCGCGTTGATTTATAGTGGAAGACCGGATCGAAACGGATTGAAAGAGTTCACCAATCCCAACACGCGTTACAAAATTCAGTCACTTCGCGGAGTCTGTCTTCCAATCCGAAGAGAGCTACCTGTGACGTCACATTTCCTATATAGGCACACTAGCGTCTGTGTGCAGTGAATCGATGCAGTAGTGTTTTGTGAAACATGACGGAACCTAAGAAGACAATGAATTGGGGTGCACCGGCTGTGGAGACGAGAAGTAATGGTACAGCAGCAGCTACCAAAGTGAACACAGTGCTACTTCCCGAAGAGGTTGATTTCAACTGGGATTTAGTAGATTTTTATCTTCTTCCCAAGAATTTGTTCCGGTACCAGTACCTTCACCACTTTCTCCTTCTTTACCACGTGTCGACGATTTTAAACAAAGACAGAAAGAAGAATTGGAGAAATTTTTACAGCAGCAGAAAGAAGCAGAGCAAGCATTTCTTCTTGAACAAAAACAGCGAGAAGAAGAAGAAGAGGCAAGAAGGAAACGACAGGAAGAAGAAGAAGCAGTAGAGAAGAAACAAAGTCTAGGAGAGAAGGAGAACAGCGAAAGTCACACGGTCACGGTACTCTTGGACATTTTGGCCGAGTTAAGAAGTCTGAAACAAATGTATCAGACTTCTTTATTACGACCCAAGAGAAAAAGACCTTCCCGAGCCAAACAACCTAACCCTGTGACTACACCACAGATACCACCCCTAGTGATATCTACTAAATCATTGACAGGGGCAAGTCCACAAGTAGGCCTTGGCCGTGGCAAAGGCTTAAGACAGTTAAAGCGAATTGATTCTCGTTCCTGAGTTTGTTCTAAGGAAAAAAACAAACACTCAACAGTCCTTTTCAGGGCTACCCAATACTCTCGAAAAGAGTGACTATTCATTTTGCCAAAATCAATTAAAACTCAAAATCCTTCTTTAACCCTATGATATACGTGTTGTGAGTGTATGAGTGTAGGTCCTTATTATTTCTAAATAATGAAAACCAAGAGACACTTACGTTTTTTCAGTTTGGTCTATTCTGTTACAAATTTTTTACAATTCAATATCACAACATATCACAACACAACACTTTTAAAAAAGTTCATAGATTTCTTCTGTCTCTTTTTTCTTTCACTCTCTCTGTTTTTTCAATTTCTTCACTTTTACACTTTTTTTCCTCTTCTTCGTCTTCTTCTTCCTCACATTTTTCTCGTCTTCTTTTCTTTTCTGTCTTCTCTTTCTGAACGTGTCGGGGTTCTTCTTTTGTCGAGGTCACCTCTGTTTCTTCTTCCTCCTCCTTCTCCTGCTCCTGTTGTTTCTTTGGGCACTCTGAAGACCAATGTCCTTTCTCTCGACAATGATAACAGGTATCTTGACTTTTGTTTCTTTTGACACTGGCCTTGCTTCTTTGACGGTCTGGACATTCTGTAGCCCAATGCCCTTTCTTTTGACAGATATAGCAAGTATCTTGACTTTTATATCGAAAGGAAGGAGAGTAGTCCATCGGCTTGTCTGAAGAAAACTTTCTTATCACACCTCGCAATGCTCTAATCAGAAGTTCGATCTGTGTGGGTTCTTCCATTGTGCTGGTCGGCTTGAGAGCGAAATGAATACTGAGAGGGGAGTCACTAGCCCTTTATATATGCCCTGGTCTGACATAGATATATAGGGGTTCATGGTATTTCACAGGTAGTCATTTGACTTTTTGCCGTCAAGATGAAACGATCGCATCATTTCGAAAAGAAAGAAGAAGAAAGTAAGAGACAGAAACGTGATTTATCGCCTCGCACAGTAGCTGAAGTCTTGGCACAAATTCATGCCAGCGATTTTGAAGATGAGATGAGTGAACCAGAATCGAAGCCTAAAGAGTCTACACCAAATCAAAGTCCATTACCATCAGTAAACCCTGAAAAGTACTACCATGTTCGGGAGACGGACAAACGCTCTTCCAGAAAATTTAGAACCACAGCCTACACGTACGCAGTGAAGTTTAAAGATTTCAAGTCTGACGTACCCTTGGAAAAAGCAGAAGGGTTCATCACCGATGTGTGGGATTCTTTGTTAACCACACTAAAACGGCAATGTCGAGCCAAAGACGACGATCGCTTGAGACTTTCTATTCATCACGACAATTTGAAGTCTCCCGTTTGGATCGAGTTTAGCAGTCCAACAGAATTGACACCTTCCAAAATCATGGACAAGATTCAACACGTACAACAATCCACCGACAAATTTCACATTACGGACGGAAAAGCGACACTGTACATGACCCACGTGTCTCTTCCCCAAGGGACAGGTAAAAAAAAGTTGATGTTGGTAGACAACTTGCGTAACCTCAAGCGTAGTCTCGTCCAAATTACCAATCCAAAAGACAAGATGTGCTTAGCCCGTGCCATCGTGGTGGGACAAACGTATGCTGACAAGAACGATACGGTAGAATGGAAAAGAGCCTGGAAAACTATTCGACAATCGGACCGAGCCAAACAACAAAGAGAAGCAGAACTCCTGTTACAGCAAGCGGGGTTAGCTAAAGACACACCCTGCGGCATTCCTGAAATGCAAAAGTTGCAAGACGTCTTAGCTCCACGTTACACCTTGAAAGTTCACCCTCAAGAAGTGCGCGGACCTCTGTTGTTTCGAGGTCAAGATTTTAAAGACGGAAAATACATTCACGTCTATCACCACGATGAACATTTTGATACCATTACCAGTATCACTGCATTCCTGTCATACACTTATTACTGTGAGAAATGTGACTATGGCTATAACAATCGAGAGCAACACAAGCATTGTGGATCGAAATGCTCAGGATGTTTAGCTTCTACACCCTGTCTGGGCGAAGGACAAGAACGAGTGCATTGCTCTGCTTGTCAGCGCACGTTTGTCAGTCCTGCCTGTTACCAACAACACCTAAAGACGCAAGGTTCACAGCAGAAATGTGCTTGTCAGCTCTTGAGATTGTGCCCTACTTGTGGACAAGGCATGCGTACCAACAATGCCAAGGCGCACGTCTGTTCAGGAAAGAAGCGATGTCACATTTGTCGCCAAACCGTGGACTTGGAACACCAATGCTACATTCAAAAATACCATTCCAAACATGAAGAAGAAGATAATGACCAGAAGAAGAAAGGGAATTTCATCTTTTTCGATTTCGAATGCATGCAAGAGACTAGCATTCACATTCCTAATTTCTGCGTGGCTCACCGAGCGTGCGAGAAGTGCATCCAAGAGCCTATCTTGACTCATTGCCCTTACTGCAGCAAGATTCCTGGAGGACGTGAAAAAAATCTTTCGAGGACCGAACACACTAGCCGATTTTGCCCAATGGATCTTAGACCCTATCGACGAAACGTGGAGCCAAGAAGATATCGAACGTTACGGAGATTTTCATCGCCATGCCACGGTGATAGCTCACAATTTCTCGGGATACGATGGACAATTTCTGTTGAGATACTATACGGAACAAAGTACCGAACGTCCGAAAGTAACTTTGAACGGAGCCAAAATCATTTCCATGCAAGTGGGACAAGTACAGTTTAAAGATTCAATGAGTTACTTGGCTATGCTTTTGAGCCGCATGCCTAAAACGTTTGGCATGACAGAAATGGCCAAAGGCTATTTTCCGCACTTTTTCAATACAGAAACCAATCAACACGCCGTTCTACCCCATTTGCCTGAGGCTCATTACTACGACCCCGACAACATGCGTACCGAACAACGAGAAGGTTTCTACGCATGGTACCAGACTCACGCTTCGGACCCTTTTGACTTTCAAGAAGAAATGTTAAAATATTGTCGTTCCGACGTAGACATTTTACGTCGCTGCTGTGGAAAATTTCGAGAACTGTTCATGGAACACGGAGGGATCGATCCTTTGAAAGAAGCTTGCACCATTGCCAAAGCGTGTTCCTTAGTGTATCGTCAACGATTCATGCCCGAAAACACCCTAGCTGTCATCAGTCCTCAAACGACCAATTTTGTCAAACGTCAATACTCGGTCAAAGCCCTACGCTGGTTACATTACTTGTGTGAGAAGGAAGACAAATGGATCCAACACGCTCGCAACGGAGGAGGCGAAAAGACCATCGGAAGGTATTCGGTAGACGGCTGGGACTTAGAAACCCCCAAGATCGTGTACGAGTTTAACGGGTGCTTATTTCACGGATGTCCCATCTGCTACCCTCAACGTGACACTAAAAACCAGTTTTTACAACGGACCGTGGAAGACTTGTACCAGGCCACTTGTCAGCGGCGCTTGAAGTTAGAAGAGCAAGGATACCAAGTAGTGGAAATGTGGGAACACGAGTACGATCAGCGATTGAAAACCGATCCCGAGTTTAAGCGCATCGTGGAAAGTTACAAGCTGGTGGACCCTCTGAACCCGCGGGACGGTTTGTACGGAGGACGGACGAATGCCACCTGTTTGCTGTACCAAGTCGACGAGGAGAAAGGAGAAGAAATCAAATACTTGGACGTGTGTTCTCTGTATCCGTACGTGTGCAAATATTGTCACTTTCCCGCAGGGCACCCACAATTGCTGACGGAACACATCGACGTGGACAATATTCGACAATACGAAGGATTGATCAAGTGTAAAGTCTTGCCTCCCACGAACTTGTACCATCCCGTTTTACCACATCATTGCCAAGGAAAACTGATGTTTCCCTTGTGTCGTACTTGTGCTGAAACGTGCAACCAAGACCACCCTTGTCAGCACACTCAGGAAGAACGAGCCTTGACGGGAACGTGGGTCAGCGTGGAATTGTTTAAAGCTCTGGACTTGGGATACCAACTGTTAGAAGTGTACGAAATTTACCACTTTCCCAAGACAGAAAAATACCACAAGGGTGACGATTCTCAAAAAGGCATTTTGCAGACTACGTGAATGCCTTTTTGAAACTGAAACAAGAAGCTAGCGGATATCCTTCCTGGTGTCACACTCCCGACGACCAAACAAAGTTCAAAGAGAAATACTGGAAGCAGGAAGGCATCACTTTAGACCACATCGAGAAAAACGAAGGAAGGCGATCGTTTGCCAAAGTGATGTTGAATTGTTTGTGGGGCAAAATGGCACAACGACCGTGTTTACCCAAGACGGAGTATTTGACAGAACCTTTCCGATACTTGCAGATGATTCACGACAAAACCAAATACATGAAACACGTGGACGTTGTTCGTGAGGACTTGCTCTTAATCAATTACGAAGAAGAACTGGACTTTGTAGAAGCCGACGAATTTGGAAATGGCATCATTGCGGCCTACGTGACAGCCCATGCTCGCTTAAAACTGTACGAAGCTTTAGAACTATTAGGAGCTCGTGTGCTGTATTTTGACACGGACAGTTGCATCTACATTGATCGCCTGGGTCAACCTCGCCCTGTCATCGAAGGAGACCGTTTAGGAGCCTGGACGGACGAGCATCCCGACCACAAGATTCTCCGTTTTGCAAGTGGCGGTCCCAAAAATTACGGCTACGAATACCGGAACAATCAAGGAGATGTGCACACGGAGTGTAAAGTGAAAGGATTGACTCTCAATTATCGCACCAGCCGAGTGGTGAACTTTGGCATATTGAAAGAAGCCTTGCAGTCTGGACAGGATCGAAACTTTAAAGTGACCACCCACGAACCGCACAAGATTGTACGTTTACCCACACACCAAATCGTCAGTCGACCCTTGGAAAAAGTTTATCAAATCGTGTACCAGAAGCGAGTTCAGCTTCCCAATCACTTCACTTTACCGTACGGTCATGCCGATATTGGTCAGCATATAAAAAGGGACAACGTTCAAGGTCGATAGTTCATTGTGACTACCATTGCTAAGCGAGAAAGATGAATCCATTCACACAGCAAGTATCCAGTAAGAGTAAACTCAAGTACGATGCTGTGCCTTGCGATGGTAGGGATGCCGTACGCTATGCCCTTAGTGATTCAGTACCACATCATCATGGGAACTTTGCTATAACTACTACTTCTACTACCATGCCTACCATGGAAAGTGATGCTGTACGTGTCAAACCTGACGGATGTGAAAGCGATGCCACTCGTTATTGCACACCTTTTCACTTTACTGGTTTTCATGGTAGATGGCCACCTCAACAGGAAACCAAGCGACTACCACCCTACGGATGTCATGTAAAACTGAGCAAACTCCTAAGGATTTCACCGTACCCTCATCGAAATGAACCTGTGAAAGACGAATATTCGTTCCCTGTGCGTTTGCCAGAATGCTGTGATTTTGAAAGTCGATTGCAAACCTTCCAAGGAAAATGGCCAAAATATCTAGGAGGACCTACCCCCGAAGAATTAGCCAGAGCTGGATTTATCTACTTGGGCGAAGGAGATAAAGTCAAGTGCTTCAGTTGCAGTGTCTCACTTCACCAGTGGGAGAAGAAAGATTGCGCTTACCTGGAACATGCTCGATGGTCTCCAGAGTGTCACTACCTGCCTTTAGTGGGACCTCGTCATGGAAGTGACCCTACCATGTTGTGTAAAAAGCTAGCTACGGAGTTAGGAGTCCAACGTTGGACAATCCCTAGACAAGTATTTAAACCCGATGTAAAAAATAATCTTCAAAGATTACCAAACGAAGTGCACGAGAAGATCTACAAGGACATATGGCAGGGACTTGCCAGAGTCAAATCTCAATTAGTGACTGTAGAACATTTGTGTCGAGAAATTCATAAGAGGAAATTGACCAAAGTCAACAAACAAGTCCGATTTATATGGATCAAGTGTGCGTTCGTTCTACTATTTCGCTTTAGACCATTTACATTTGAAGATTTTATTGACATTCTTGACCGTTTCCTGGAATGGCGGTGGTCAGAAATTACCCACTACGTTCATTACTTTCGCTCTAGGAGAAGTGTTTGACTGACATGGTTATGGATACTTTACAAGAGAACATTCGTGCTTTGCCTGTGGAATTGAGAGAACGCATTTACCGTGAATTCGTCAAAATACAAGTGAAACGAAAAGAATCATTGCATCCGTTACGTCACCGATGTTGGAACCACTGGTACCTAAATGCTATAAGAGGATTGATTCTGATGAAAGTGTTCCAGTGGTCAGACATTGATCAACTACTCGTGAGCAAGAAGAATTGTGTTGCTGATAGTGATTGTTTTTACTACCAGGTACACTTACTGCATCGAATTCCAGAAGAAGAGTTAGAGGGTTACCAAAATCTTGTACACAATGTAAACTTAGTTGAAGAGGAAACTTCTGAACGACGTGTGATGTGCAAGTTAGTGACTAAATATTTTGAATACGCCGACGGAATACGACCACTTCTGTGCAAAAAGTACACTTATAGCAGCCGAAAAAAGAGGGTATAAAAACGTTCTACCATGCCACGACCTTTATCATTCGTGATGCAACAGATTCCGTGGAAGGAAATCAATGACAGTATTCAAACGGTAGAGGATTACCATCGCCTATTACGAGAACTGTCTCCATTGAATTGGGGTCGACGTGTAGTGTGTGTCTTAGTGACTTGCTTTCTGGGATTTCGTTTACCAGCTGATTCTTTGTGGACTCTTTACGAACAGTACCTATTACTCCAAAACAAAACATGAAAGTGATCCCTTTAAATGTCCCACGAGAGACTCATTCTGCTCAAAGCTTTGCGCTTTC
>JAECUM010057249.1:0-21047 GCA_016617855.1 Megalonaias nervosa
ATATATATATATATATATACTTTGAATTTAAATGCTGTCTCAGATTGATATAGTCTTATCAATAAATATAAGTGAAATGCATAGCTATGAGGCCATGTATTGTTGAGCTTAATATTCACCAATGATGGAATAGACAGTTGGATCATATGGTTAACAACGATAACTCTGACACGAAATGCGTGGTTTATCTGACAGATTCCTAAATGTACGTTCACCGTGAATTAAAGGGCATCATAACACAGACCTTTATCGGTGACACTCACTCTCCATTATGTCGAAGTTCTCCTATTTAATCAGACTGGCTGAATGTTAAGACGTTCTGAACATATCTTGAGTGTAGAAGATGTTCAATACCAGCATAGGAAGGTCATTGTCTAATGGACCATACTGCGCACGCTATCTTCCATTGCGAGAAAATGAAATAGTCTTGTGGATAATTTGTCTTCTGAGTTGAGATAGGTTATTAGTCCCTATCCATAATGTACAGTTTCAACTATACATTCCTTTCTAAAGAAAAACAACGGCTTTCGATTCATTATTTTTTCTTTTGCCTAAACGAATAGTTCTACATACTCTGATATCACTAATGGACCAAATCACATTTTGCATTGTAGAACATATAACATGTAATGGAACATTCTATATATATGCTTTGGTTCTAGCCTATGATATAACCCTCGGCAAAGTCGTAAGAAGACTCTATGCTTGTTTCGGACCAGATTGCACCTACGCACTTTTAATTTTTTGTTTTCACGTTATTACTGTGTGAAAACCAAAGAGACATTGCGGAAACGACCAAGATCATTATGTTCTGAACAAAGCAACAAAACAAAACAAAACAAAAAATAAACAAAGCAAGGTAAAAAAAAAAAAAACAATCAAACAAAACAGTATGTTCGTTAATAAGTTTAATCTTATCATTTGGCTGTTGCATGCCTTTTTGCTGCCTTTCTTTCAATCCTTGGGTTTGTTTGACTTTGTTTAACATAGCATTTAAAACAATGCTGTTTATTGATAGCCATTATACTACTACCAATCATGATTCATGGTTTCGCTAATTAATTACAGATTTCAGTAAATTAAAAATGTCATCATCTGGTCGATTTTTGGGATGCGGATTATCCGGAACAGTTTTATTCTTAATATAAAACTACATCTCCAAGAAAGGTACCTTTATCGAACAGAATGGCGTGCCCATCTAATGTATCATGTGTGTAGCCGAAGGGGAGAACGAAACATTAGATACGACCAAAAATCTGCCATTTTTCTATTTTAGGTTTATTAACATTTTTGTCATTTGGATCTTTCTGGAAGAAGAAAGAAAAGAGTTTCTTTACCGGAAGAATAATCATCAGCCATCATTTAAAATTAAAGCGGAAGTTGCTAAGGGCGGTGGGCACGTAGATGTAACAATATACAAAGGAAATAACTGTGCAGAAATCTGGATAGTAATGTATATTTTAACGACACGTTCATTATGGCATAAAACAGTTTTCGTCTATGGATGTATTCAACAGCATTCATAAAATCCCAGATTTGCAACAATCAACTGGACTTTCAGGACGTTTGTCCATTGCTTTTTCGAGGGCTACGATACAGAACAGGAAACTTAGGAAACAGGAAAGATGTGGCATTAATAACAAATATTCGCAATTAAACACAATAATTATGCTCGTTGCTCATTTCAATCGACGTTGAGCCTCTGCGCGAAAGTGGACTGTAGAAAATGATAATGATTTTCAAAAAGACTTCTCAAAGCTATTAGAACATACATTTTGGTTACCGCATGGAAACAAAATTAAAATTGTGCGAATTATGGACATGAGATCCATACTACGGAGTATCGTCAAAACTGGTTATTTTAAGAGTGCATTGAATGATTCTAGGCTGTGCGATTTTCTAAATAATGCAGATATAATCATAAGCTTGATAACAGGATGAAAATTTTTAATTAAATAACAGTTTTTATGATACGATAAATATGATTTATGTTGTATATTGTTTCAACTGCAAAAATATGTATGCTGGAGAAAACGAAACAAATGTATGCATTATGAAGGAGAAGCATTTTTCGCATATACGGCTGGAAATTACAACATTATTTTAAACATGTTAGTGAAAACCGTAGGAAAAATTGTCAGATTGAGTGGCATTGCGCACAACAATAGACTGGTCAATAAGAATAAGGTAAGTGGCATTGCGCACACCAATAGACTGGTCAAAGAGAATAAGGTAAGTGGCATTGCGCACAACAATAGACTGGTCAATAAGAATAAGGTAAGTGGCATTGCGCACACCAATAGACTGGTCAAAAGAATAAGGTAAGTGGCATTGCGCACAACAATAGACTGGTCAATAAGAATAAGGTAAGTGGCATTGCGCACATCAATAGACTGGTCAAAAGAATAAGGTAAGTGGCATTGCGCACATCAATAGACTGGTCAAAAGAATAAGGTAAGTGGCATTGCACACAACAATAGACTGGTCAAAAAGAATAAGGTAAGTGGCATTGCGCACACCAATAGACTGGTCAAAGAGAATAAGGTAATTATTCTGGGATAATAGAGTTGGAGCCGAAATTAATTTTAAATTCCATCGACGGAGCAGTTTCTATTGTAGTCTACTGCATTTGAATTTGTTTTAACTTATGTTTTCTTTAGTTCTTATTTTTTCAATATCTTTAAATCCATGTTTTCAGATCTAACAT
Source organism: Megalonaias nervosa (assembly GCA_016617855.1). Taxonomy (NCBI): domain Eukaryota; kingdom Metazoa; phylum Mollusca; class Bivalvia; order Unionida; family Unionidae; genus Megalonaias; species Megalonaias nervosa. The sequence goes on from JAECUM010057249.1 coordinate 2,708, forward strand.
TTGGTGTTTAAATAACTAGACATTGTACGGGACCACTGAGCTAGATAGATTCAGGTCTATCTATCTGTCTATCTATCTATCTATCTATCTATCTATCTATCTATCTATCTATCTATCTATCTATCTATCTTTCTTTCTTTCTTTCTTTCTTACTTTCATTCTTTCTTTTTTCCTTTCTTTCTTCTGCCTGTCTTTCGTTTTATACAGCCACATATCTACTAGTTAAATTGTGGTAAGTGGATCGGACAATCATGCTTTCAGGCAGTCAGTTGATCGAGATTCTATCCATTCAATCATCTGCCTATTGATCAATCGATTCTTGGGTGCGTCTGGAAAATGTTCAATTGAATCAGGCAGACAATTCCATGTAAGATATATTTATTGTCCTAGCTGTCTATATTGGAATGTGCACTCCTCACCTCTGTACAACATATCTACATTGCTAGTGATAATCTCATGAGATAAGCAGTGTCCTACAGTATCACACGTTAGTGAGTACTCGAATTTCAATTGCTCGGTTGACTGACAGGATTTTATTAGTAATCGTGGAGTTTTCTTCCTCAAAGTGGCATGGGTAAAGTATGATCCAGTCATAACCTTTGCACGTTTGCATGTTAAAATGTGTTATTCTCAATATTTTGGCTTAGCGTGTTTTATTACCAGAAACAATGTATTTCATTTTGTTCCAGATAATGTAAACATGGGAAAATCATGACTACTTCGAGTATTTGTAGCATACATTCATTCTATTATATTACTATTTGACATACTAGCGCGAGTCAGTTGCAATACCGTCTCAGACTGATTGTTTTCTAGTGCTCTCTATCCATGCTTTCTGATTTTGAATATGTTATCTTGCATTTGCCTAACTCTCCTTACCAGTGTAGTATAGCTTGGCGTTGTACGACACAACAAAGAGAGTAGGCTTTGTAGCAAATTGGAGTAAAGTAACTTGCCGAAGGACACACCAACGTAGCCAGTCCTGGCGTATTAAATGGTAAGGTTAGAACCTGCATCCTTTCGTCATCAGTCCAGCACATTAACGTCTGAACCGACACTGAAGTATTCGCTTTTTATTCAACGCATCACACGTGTTTCTTTTATTTTCATAGGATTCCGTATTTTTTGGATCGGAAGCTTATTAATCTTTATTCTTCCAGGTGAGTATGTTAACGTAGATTAATATGAACGTAATAAATATTAATTTACTGATGAACTTTATAAGGTACACAATTCTGCATTGTAAGACATACTATGATATAAACAGGGAATTTAAAGCCCTATATAAGTAGCTCTTAATAACTGTTTTTAAATATGATATTATATTTCTATGACAGGTCGAAAACAATCATTCCATGAATAGTTCAGTGTTGCTCACTTAACGTTTACATAAAACATCACTGCGCGACGGCACCAACTGCTAACGAATAATGGCTTAATAATCAACGTTAGGGTAGGTGATTTGCGAGTCCTGCAAAGGATTGCTGAGGTGGCTCCAACGATTGCAACAGTATCCTCTGTCGCTTGACACTAGATGTAAAGATTGGCCGAAATAGTGACATAAAAGGAGTATTGCACAATTTGCCTTCTTTAAATTGATTTATATATTATTTGCATAATATGTATTTCAACTTAACAACGCACCATTGTGCACGAACTAGATAATCTGAACATTCAGTTTGGTTCAATGGTCTAAAACATAACTTTCTTAAGCTTTAATTTATATTCTTAGAAAACAGTTGCTAGCCTTACTACAAAACTACAAATTAAATTATAGGAATAAGTACAATTACTAAGAAGTACGCATTTTAAAAATCATATCACTTTGTCTAACCGTAAATGGAATTAAAATTAGATGTAATTATCTGAAAAAAAGTTACACAGAAGAACATCAATTTAAAATTTCATTTAGAGAGAACTTATTTTACTATTGAAGCTAAACGGTTATTCGCTAAAACAACACAACTGTTGAGATAAAGAAAATGAGTCACCTTGAATTCAGCTCTATTGGTGATTTACCGACGTTCGTGGATTTACTGGCTGTTACAAAGCTGCAATTACAATACCCAGCTAACAATGATACATCTGTAGAAACCCATTTACGAATTAATATGGGTACGGAATTTTCAGATTTTAGAAATGTATTTCATGCCCACAAAAATGCATAAATTCGGATTTCTAGCTCAACACAACCTTGTTGTGGCATCGCGATTCATCTTTGCTTTATTTGTTATGAAGGAATGTACAAGTAATAAAATATTAGCACGAATTTGCTATTCTAAATCATATCACTATGAGACAGGAGGTAGTCCACACGAAAAAGGCAAGGAACAGCTTGCGTTAAGTGGATACTTGCAACGCCATCAGATTTGAGATCAACATACTTATGAATAATAGTCGCAGGTCATAGTGAAATCAGATACAGACGTAATGGTTCCTCTGCAGTGATCGATAATGGTAACGGTTGTAATATTGGTCACATATATCTCTCTGATGAATAATATACTTTTGTTCTTTAGGTCTCCCTCATTATCATGGAGGAATTCAGCAAAACAGTGAATATTGACATAACCTAAAAAAAAATAATATAATAATAATAATAATAATAATAATAATAATAATAATAATAATAATAATAATAATAACATTTGCATAAACAACATCAGCAACAAAAAATAGCCGTACATTACTAATAATAATAACAAGAATGAAACATCTTAACAAAACCTTCATTGTGGTATTTGCATTTTTTAATGTTCAGTTCAACACAAAATACGTTACCTTTCGGTGACTAGAATCTATATAACTCTCTAGACATACTCATTTTCTTTTGTTTAACCAGAACTTGGAAACATTCTTCTGAAAACAAAGTGAGTGTATTTTGAGTCCCTCTAAACTAGAATAAAGACTTTTAGCAGTACACTATTCCTCTAATTCGTCATACAACAGATGACGTTACAGATGATAAAATTGGTTCAGATGCAGAAATTGCCCATTCTTAATAATCTAAAAGTGCAAGTTGGAGTGCGATTTTGAAAAATAAAGAAAAGAAACGCGTTTTGCGATATTCTGTAGAGGTTATTAAAACGACAGGGAATGGTACTTGCTGAATACGTAAACAATTATATGAAATGCGTGGAATGCAAGAATGATATATAACAAAAACGATTTAGAATTATTAATATATACATGCATGATTTGGAGCAAACAACAAAAATCATGTACAAACAAAACCATCAAGTTAGATTATGTACAAAATCAAATTCATTTACAAAATTATTTGGAGAATATCTGTCATATCTTTCTAGCGATATTACATGATAAGGTATGTAGAATTAATGGCACGTTCATTTCAATGTTTATGATCAAAAGTATGTATTGCTTTGTGAAATAGTCACTCATAAATTATTTAAATGCAATGATGCTTTAATGTTTCAGAATTATTACCTGTTGATATAAAATCACATATTTCCTCTAAATAGAAGACTAATACATTTTGGCTATTTGCATTATTTTAGAACTGCTCCTTAGATTCTTCTGATATCGTTTTCTATTTGTGTTTAATTAGACTAAATAGGTGTGGGTTACGTTTGTTGATTTGTAAATATCTTATTTACAAATTTGAGCAAAGTTTTACCAAATTTGTATTCATTTGTTAACAGTTTGGCGAAAATGCTACTTTATGGAAAACATTCTTTTCTCTATGTTCATAAACCCAGGAGAACGTTAAACAAAAACCGATACTGGTTACATAATCTAACTGTATTCCATACAAAATGCAAATACCCAATCATAAAACTAGACGAGCATATAGACAATCGATTAAATAATTTTAATATTATTACAGCTGGCTATGATACAAACATGATTTATACAATTATCTGATTTCAGGTGGTATTAACAAATGTGAATCAGTTACGTTTCAGGATTTGTATATCCAAAATAAACAATAATAAAAAATATTAGTTCTAGAGAACTTCTCTTGACGATCATGCCTTCACAAAAAATATACTGATAATACTACCCCAAAACTTAAAACAGAAGGAACTGAGGATGCTGTAAAATATAGCACAGACAATTTAAAAAAGATTGCATATAATGCAAAGAATATTTCTTTGCTAGTAAAAGCTTGAAACAAGTCCTGAAACAAATTTTCAAGTACTGCACTTTATTGGCAAATCACTTTCAAAATGACATAACAAAAAATAATGATAAATAGAATAAGATGAACATTTTTTAAAATTTAAATCTGGTGAATAGCTGACTGGTGACCTTATGTTAGATAAATATAATTTATTACAAAATGAGGCAATGATACATAAAGTATACGATTTGATGATGATTTGATGATGATTTGCTGATAAGAAAAACCCTAGAGATTGGTATAATGAGCCAAGATGAAGATCAAATATCTTTTATTGAAAGAAAAGTTTCACAGGAACCGATTATCTGGCATACTGTATCCTGTCTTCGACCTCTACAGAACACAGTTTTGTTTCACGCCCTAAACTTGTTAATTTCAATCGTACTTTTGTTTAAAACCTTTCTTCTATTTCATGAAGGGTTGTAGAACATCAAAGCCGTGTTTTAAAACAAGAGCAAAACACATTGAATCTTCTGATAACGCCCAAATCGAAACTGTTCTATGGTGTCTGAAAGAAACGATTGTACAACCCAGAAGAAGTATTCTGCCTCGCATCAAGTTTAAAACTGACAGGTCTGTACAAACCAGTCTAAACAAAACAAACAAAACAACAGTCTAAATGTAGGCAATTATAGATCCATGCTTAGCTTCAATACTTTGCAGTCCCGGAACTTGTTTCTGATTGGTTGCAGTGATTTGAATATTGCTGGGAGCATACTGTGTACTTAATTCAATAGTCGCCATTACTGTAAATTCCCTCTTTTCTCCTAATTAAGCGTCCAATTTCGGTTTTATTATAAATGACTTAATGAAGTTTACGGATTTTTGTGTTTGCTTCGTACATTTAATCATATTGGGAATACCGTGTCCGATTGGTGGAACTTAGTGAAACTTCAGCTGAGTGACACTGGTAATACTTGCGTTGTAGTTAGCTAATTGAAAAGTTGCGCGTTCGCCTCCCCTTGTTGCCAGGTAACAACTTTCAGTTTTCTTTAATTTTGTCTTTTACGCTGATTTCGGAACTTTTACGATTTTGTTTTAATGCTATCATTTGTTTGTTACGAATTAGACGTGTTGTATCAGTTAAGAAATTTTATTCTTGATACAAATATATTTCTGGTTGCAATTTTATTGTTTTCATTTTTTGAAATCATCTTGAAGTAAGGTGATAAGTCAGTTATGAATCCTAATGCAAGTTATAAAGGCATTCATCAATTATGGAATGATAACTGACCACTAAATGCTCCTTGGAGTTAAACAGCACTAAAATATTGCGATTGCGTTCATATCTGTTCATGTTTTAATTTGCTTTGTAGTAAGACATGTTTACGGTTCTATTTCTGAATACGTAATTGAAATGCGTGTGTATTTTAGTTTGATGGATGACTTCGCTATGCTAAATTTGTGGGTGTAATGAAACAGCAGATGTTATCTTGGTTCTTAGGCAATAAAATTGATTCACTCTTTAATTTTTGTTCACGTGTCTGTCTTGGTGACCGTGATTATTTTTACAACATCATTCAGATACAAATTAGAAAAGGTTCGTGTTTAAAGTCAGTTGTATTATGTCCAACAAAACAACAGTAGTTATTTTAGTCTCTGACATACAACCATTGCCATTACAATCGGAACATTGTGGACTTGTAACTGATCCCATAAATGTTACAACGATAATTAATCTAAGATCAGTTATGCAATCTATATTCGCAACGTTTCAAAACAGAAGAAACGTAAATTTTTTGGAGAAAATATTTGATATCAAAAGCATAAATAACACAAACGTGTTTGAGATCAAAATGCATTTCTGCGTAAGTGTAATGTATCTTTCATAGTTATCTAGCATGTTATTGATTGATTTATATTTTAACATCAGTTAATACAGATTATTTTAACAATAACACATTATGAACAATATGCCTTACCCAAAAGTAATTGGCCAGAAATGGTCTAGGCAAAGTCATCAAAAATCAACTTCCACGGTAGGTCTCTAGACAAGGAATCCTTTCTCAATGGTCACTACATGAAAAGTACAAGTAAATACTCTTTTAAGGAAAAGCATTATTCTGATGAAAATCATATCTTCCCGGACCTTTCCTTTAGACATTGTTCATGTGGAGAGCTTGAGTATGGAATCAAGTAGATTAATTGAATGAAATTTAAACCTAACATTGTTAACATCTTAGTATAACCTTAAACTGTGGAAAGATTTGGAGAACTTTGAGCCAGCTTTCAGGGCTCATTACTATTATACCTTTGTGTGCATCTCTGGCTGCACATAATATCAGATATAACGATTTTATAGAAGAAAAATATTAAACATATTGGTTACCTTTCATCTGGTAAAGGTATTGTGTGTGACACAAGGAAAGAGGGAAAAACGAAGGAATAGATGAAGAAAGCAAACAGATTGCGATATATATATATATATATATATATATATATATATATATATATATATATATATATATATATATATATATATATATATATATGGATTCTGAAATGTCTTCTTCAGATTTGCCAAGTGGACTTAAGTGTTTCGCTTGTGATGGCGTTCTGCATTTACAAGACTGTAGCAACGTGACGGACTGTATCGTAAGCGAAGTGAGTAAGTTAGTTCGTTCCTAATACATAATAAATAAGCGACTAAATGTCTTAAATATAGTCTTTGGAAATTAGCGTTTCGCATATAAATACTACTGTCATGATTTGTCCACAGCCTGTTTAGTATCTGTGACACTTATTCCATTCTTTACATTCCTAACTGTTTTCAAGGTGATCGTAAGTTCCAGTCTGCATGTTGACTCATAATTCCTTCAGAGTAATAATAGTTAAATGTCGTACGATGTGGACTCTCTTTGTATATGAATGAATTAATCGTTGTCTTCTCCAACGGTTTGTTAAAAGCAAAGGACATATCTGTTTAAATTCTCCATATTAATTCACCTTATATAATTATGCTTGCAGTTTATTGTTTGATATGCATAAATAGCATGGTGCTATTCAGCCTTCTTAATTTAGATGTCAAAAAACACCATTCGTATCTTTTTTATAAGCACTTTGTATATTGTTCACACACAAATGTAAAAGATTAAGTTGAGTGACACTACTGACGTAAAGCAAACACAACACGTCTTCATAGTGTAACGTCAGTAAGACAACATAACTTTATTCTGGTGGTTATTTGAATACAAATGGAACCGTTTCAGCTTGCCAGATGTTAGAGCAGAGATTTCGTTGATATTCAAGTTGTGCAAGGTATAATTTACATTGTATAAGTGTGTCAAGGACACTCTTATAATTCTAAATGAAAATCGGAATGAGCATCGAGTGCTGTTCACATGCTATTTTCATCTTACTTACACCAGTGTTTTGAAATATATATATATATATATATTTACAAAACATAAATTATATGTACGTTAAAGTAGTTTAAATGTGCGGTCAGGGCCTTACATAACTATTTCCCTTGAAATTACAGACGCCATTTGTTAGTCATCCACCCGAAAGTAATTAATGGGCGCAAATGATTCAATAACATCTAAACGATTTCAGGCACACCGAGAGTCATGAAATAAAGAGCATAAGTATCCACACCTTTTCTAGAAAGCGTGTGGGATAATATGTCTTTCCGACTTTCTGTCGATTCGTTACGACATCTTGGCATCATCTGCTGTGTGGAATTTCTCGAAACTTCTTTCCCACGTTGCACCTGTGATATAAGTTGAAAAGGATGTCATTTTTTGGCCCCTGCCTCAAGGTCTCAGAGTAGAGTGAATGAAACGAACTGTGTGACGTTTTGTAGTCACTTTTAAAATATATTCTAATAGTTCTATATAAGTGGCGGATTTCATATTATGACTAATGGATGAATGTGGTTTGGGATGTCCATTGATTAGAATGGTAGAAGCTTTGGATTAGAAAGTTAAAGGTATAGAGATTTGCAATGGAGAACTCGTGCAGCTGCTCAAGTTTACTTTAATGTAGAACGAATAGTATATGCAGGACAAATGGCGCTTCAAATAGCCTTTGTATTAGCTTATAGCATGCAAAACTCAAGAAATCAATTTGTCTGTCAGTATTAATAGTATACAAAATTGGGTAGAAGGATGTATAAGTAAGTTTTAAATAATTTTGTTAAATGAGCTAATGTTTTGCTTTTTGTTTCGCTGTCTTGGCCTAACCAAAGAATATCCTTATAGCTATGTAACTAGCCCAACTGATAATTCCGATATGTCAAATGACTGTACATAGCATTTGTTCATTGTATTTTTTACAGGCATTATCTGATTTAACAGGTCAGGGGTATACTTATTATGAGACCACAATCACTGCCAGTACCTAGTACAGACGTTTGCGAATAATAGATAAATGGAAGGGTAGCGGTATTACTAAATATAAGCTTAAATAGTACACCTGCACAATGACCAAGAGTATTTTGTGAAATAGGGCAGAAGATGAGCCTTGATCGGAATGCAACAAATGTGCAGCCAAATAGCGAAGCACAATTGCATGTGTTGTTAACACGTAAGTAGATGTCGTACGCTAGAGTACATAATTAACATTTTGTCGTCAGCTTCAGCCTGCATATAATGAATGTTTAGTTCATATGGGTACTGTGAGTATGAGCAAAGTAGATTTTTGTACATAGAAACATCCGCAGTTTGAGATTCGTCAGAGTTGTAACGAAATTCATTCTGTACTGACTTGAGCAGAACTGCTCTATATTGAGGATTTGTCTTCGAGATTGATATTGTAATTGAGTTGGTTGGACTTGACTAAAAAGGAAATGACACCACATCAGTTCCAAGAGTAAGAGATGACAAGGGCCTGGGAAATGCGAAAATGCGGAGCTCTTTAAATTGCGCGAAGTCGACTAGATAAATTATCTATGAAGCTCCTTATGTTTTATGTACGGGTTCTAAATAGACTATATTCAGCCGTATACCTGAAGTAATCGAAGAGAAATCCCGTTTGATTTGAATTAAGGAACCAGCGGCGACAATTTTTGATGGACGAAATCAGCGGCCATTACTTTTCCAGTTCAAAGGAAGAAACATTTATAACTTAGAGCGGTCAAGTGCACTCAAAGCACAGGTGATGGTTATCCGAGTACTGCCATTTCGGTGTGGTAGATACACTTTTTTGAAGTTTATCATAAAGGCCAAAAACGTGAAACCGCTCAGCATCAACGGTGTGTATGTTTGTGTGTGTATCTATAGTTTGATCAGACAAAATACGTACGGAACGAAAAATTTCGCTATTGGAACCGGCGTCCTTGAAAAGAGAGATATGTCTCTACTTCATAATGTATATTCGAATTTACCTTTTGTGTTATCACCCTTGGATATAAGGAATATCATCTGCTCTTTCTCTGGGAATGGTTCAGCCAACTTAGGAATACTATTGTAGCAGTAGACTGTAATGAGGTTTTTCTGCCAAACCCCTATTTTGTATTAGGACGAATTGGCAAGGCAAGGAAAATATCGTGGACAGGCACAAGACAAATGCAATTTAAAATATACCGCACCGGATTTCGTTCGCATTGTATTTCATAAGTTCAGAGGATATGACGCTCATGGTATTATTGAAGCTTTCAGTAGTAAAGATGTAATAAACCGCCTAAAAATTAATAACACAAATAAAATAAAGTGTATCCCAAATAGCACCGAAAAATATATGTCAATGACACTAGGCAAGTTGAGGTTTATTGATAGTCTTCAGTTTATGGCAGCGTCGCTAGACAAGCTTGTTCGAGGCTGTAGTCAATTTATAATTTGATTGAACATTTCGGTGAAACTGCTGGCAGTTTGTTGGCACGAAAAGGTATCTTTCCCTACGAATATCTAGACGATTGGGATAAATTTGATGAAACGTGTCTACCTGACAAAGATAAGTTCTACTCTAGGTTAAATTTTGAAAGTGTTAGTGGTGATAATTATATACAGCCATGCAAACGCCTGACAGAAATATTTTTTTCCCTTATGCTTGTTATACTGACCTCCGACTAGCTCATTAAAGTTTTTTATCTACGCGTAGTGATCTTTATAAAATAGTAAATTTAATGTTTTTTGTGATGCTAGATCGTTGATACATCTGAGGTATATCTTTTGCTTGTCGTCGACACCAAATACATTAATAACCCCAGATAACAGGAGATTGTTTTGTTTTTCGAATTTTGGAATTTGATATTCTGAAATAGGAAAGACAATCCCGCTAAAGTTTAGATTATTAACATAATCAATATAATTTGCTACTCGATAAGGATGATCTTGTGCTTGGAAATAACGCCGATAATATTGACCATTGGAAACATGTTTTATCATGGTTCTGGATATTTTCACAACATTTGGAGTTTTTGATTTTAATTGGCAGATCGACATATGAACTACCACGCAATGGATTATATTTCATACTGTTGAACTGTATTTCTGTTATTTTTTTCAAATTTCCAGCTGGAACCAGATATAGAGTACTCATCTATTTTTTCGAGGTGTCGATAAAGTACATGTTTGGATATACATCCGTGCAAATACCTGACATAGAAATATTTCTTTCCTTTATGCTTGTAATACTGACCTCTGACTCGCCCATTAAAGTTTTTTTTTTTATCCACGCGTAATGATCTTTGCAAAATAGTAAATTTTCTGGTTTTTGTGATGTTAGATCGCTGATGTATCTGAGTATATCTTTTGTTTATCGTCCACACCAAATACACTAATACCTCCAGGTTACAAGAGATTGTTCTGTTTCTCGAATTTTGGAATTTGATATTCAGAAACAAGAAAGACAATCCCGCTAAAGTTTAGATTGTTAACATAATCAGTATAATTTGATACTCGATAAGGATGATCTCGTGCAGAAAATAACGCCGACAGAATGGCCCACTGAAAACATTTTTTATCGCTGTTCTGGATATTAACACAACATTTTGAGTTTTTTTTTATTTTAGTCGGGATAGTATGGAACAGTATCTCTGTTATCTTATCAAATTTACAGCCAGACCCTGATGTTGTGTACTCATCTATTTTCTTCCGTATCTCCTGAAATATATTTTCTGACAACGATATTAGGTTTGTCCCTGTAAGAATTTGATTAGATATTTATGTAATATAAGGATTTGCAAATTCCTCACATTACTCTGACGTAGGCGTCTGATTCATAAAACCATCCTTGGATTGTTGTGGGGACTCCAGAGATATATTTAACTTAGAAAGCTTGATATACTACTGCACTATTATTTTCAAACTCTTATGCGTGGTAAGCTGGGATTTGATTGTCGGCTGAAGCAGATGATATAAGTTTGTGGCAGAGAAATTTGTAAGTAAATGTTTGTTATTAAATGCACAACTGTATCGAACCAGCAAACGAGGTTGCGATTTTTATTGGTCGATATCTTTCCGTGAAGAACAAACTTTTCTTGCTATCGTCTAGTTTCAACATTCCTATATTTACTGTCTTTCTTTAATTGAGTATCCTGTGAAATTTGTCAATTAGAGATTTGGAAAAGCTAATAATATATTATGGGAAATTTATACCAGATGCCGATTATCATCACTGATTTTGCTAGACATCAGGAGATTTTTTGGTGTCACCAGAGATATAATATCTTTGCTGGTAACGAGCTTGGCGTTGTGATCAACATTAAAACAAAAACTGCGATTGGAATATTAACTCTTGCGGGTTATAGGATGAAAGTGAAAGGAGTTAATGATAGAGAATACACCGGGATGTTCTTGCACGAATTTATCTGGACTTTGTTTAGAGGTGATGATATTCCAGACGGAATGATAGTTTATCATATCAACGGCAGTGTTACTGACAATAAAATCGCTAATTTATCGTTGCAAGATGCGTTTCAACTTCATCCGATTTATAATTTGTATGAGGCCAAAGACAGAGGTGTTATCAGACATATTAAAACAACGAAAGTTGTTGGTAATATTGAAACGTTTGGTTATCTTACTGTAAAGATTGGTGGAACTAATACTAATACTAATCGGGTTAATTAGAAGTTTCACAGGTTTGTTTATGAAGTTTTTAACGGTTCGATTCCCAGTTGCTTAGTTATTGACCACCTTAGCAACATCGGAACAGATAACCGAATTGAGAATTTCGACATTGTAACACAGAAAGAAAATACACGGCAAGGTAATGCTGGAAATTCTAACAATTTTAAAAATGTAAGACCGTTAGCATCAACTGACTCTGAAACTAATGAAGAAATGTCGTTTCCTTCTATTACATCAGCTTTAAAGTATTTTAATACTTGTTCACAATCAGTAAGATGTGCTGCTGATGGTACTACAAATCTGCGTTATCAAAAAGATTTAATGTTAGAATCTTCTTTCAATACGAATCACCTGCTATTTAAAATATTTGCTACATCACTATTCGTCAAGCAGAAATTGAGATATTTGTTTAAGGTTTCCTTGTCGTATTCCACAAATATATTTCAATGTCGAAGTATAAGATCAAGTTCTATACTGCTTAACAAAACAAAAATGATTTTTTTTCTCTTTCTACTTCAAAGCGAGCTACAATGTTATTATCACCACGAAACATATTTTCTTACAGCCTCTTCCAGATAAAAGGGATTTATAATATTAGCTCGAATAATAAATCTGTCTTTTATTTAATAATTAATACAAAACTAGAGTGCAAAGCACTCCACAGCAGAGCTGTTCAAATTTCAATTCTCAGAATATTTCTTAGATCTTCCCTTATAAAACAGCACTGAGCCCATTTCAAAACAGTGTCTCTATCGTATTTAACAAATACGTTTTATATTTCTCAAGTTCTGATACCTCCGAATCTGTCAGTAGTATATCAAACACCGAGTGAGGATCGTGTTCAACGAGAAAATTCGCATACTTTTTTCTGTTTTTTTTATTGCTCATAAACAACTTGACATCGTCGAATAAGAAGTTCACATTTAAGATTTTAGCTCTGATTATTCGTTTTATTTCGTCCGGCATTTTATTGCAGTAAATTAGATAAAAGACTTATAGTATAAGATGTCTCAGACAAATTTCTTGTTCGTGAAAGGACTGTCAAATTTTTACGCCGATATTGATCGTGATATAGCAAATCAGCCATCGAATCGTACTTTGACAAATTCCAATACTGACAGTCAGAATGTAAAGCATCAGGATTCGAAGCATCCCCAATTTGATCTAGAAACATATCTATTCCCTGTTATTGAGCATACATTTGCAGATGAGCCAGGTTTAGTACATCAAGATAAACAAATTTATATCGCAGCAAAATCGCGGTATAATGTAACATATCACCTCGCAAAGAAGATAAAAAAGTTTAATTTTACTGTCTCTGAAAACCAGATATTCTGGGAGTTATTAAGGTCTTTTTTGAATTGTGGACAGATAGAAGTTTATGGCCTCGGAAAAATATAAAATTTGATTTTCTGTTTGTTAAGATTTTTAACTTGATGGGAGAGTGCGCATTAACAATAGTTGGAAGACAATATTTGATGTCGTTGTGCAGGCAAATGAAATGTAAGTCGGTTCTGCTGAAATAGGAAAGATTCATAGCGACTGGATTGCTAGCGATTAATCAGATTTTTTATCTCACTAGTTGGTATCCAGCTATTAAAACTATCTCCGTAGCCTCTCCATTTAACCAAACTTTTCTTTCCTTTCCTTGTTATGACTCCCTCGATAATAAATATATCCTGCTCTGCCCGATATAGCTCCTGTTCGTAGAAACTGACATTAATTCCTTCCCCCTCTGAATCTTTCAGCTTACATGTCACAGGTATTGTTATTAAAATGTTATCCACAACAAATACTTCTTTGGACCAGTTAGGAGTGAATCTTTTTTCAAACGTTCTTTTTCACTAGTGAAATTCTAACTTTATCACCCACGCTAAACTTATGTCTTCTGTACATATTCTCGTACGCCAGTACTGGGTTATTTGCAACTTCATTTGGTGACATTTTAATTGTTTTTATGTTTTGTGTTATTATAATCAAACATGATCTTTGGCAGATCGTCGACGTATCTGTTAGTGTTTTTGGCTTTAAGTTGCTTGTAGATCTTCTCTTTTAGCGTACGATTAAACCTTTCGACGATGACACTTTTCCCTTCATTCCCTGTGATGTATTTAGTGATGTTATTCTGTTCCAGAAACTGCTTGAATTGTTTATTAAAAAATTCTGCTCCGTGATCTGTCAATACATTATTCGGTTTTCTTTCTTTGCTGACAGTAATATCTCTCAACGAATGAGTTATGGTTTTACCTGTATTATCTGTAACAGGCACACGAAACGCGCATTTACTAACAATATCAACTATATCCATCAGGTACCTTTTATTGTCATTGTGCTTTGCAATGTGTGATATATCAGCTAAGTCTATTACCTATATGTCATCAGTTGAATTTGCGACAACTTTTCGTCGAGGTAACTTTGTTTGCTTAGGTTTGTGAAGTTCATGTGCGAGAACGCTCTGCACTCCATCACCATGAAGTACATTTTTACCAAGTCGAGGCTGAGGCGAATGAGCCAGAATGCTTTGCGTTCCACCGAGTCGGGGCTTTCCAAGCCGAGACTCTCCGAGTCCAAGTTTATATTTCGCTCCAATAATACCTTGCACCTGCTTACGATGAATTCGCTCCTTTATTCCCTTTGATCCCATATCACTTGGCTCATCGAGCATAATATGGTCGCAACCAGATTTATCGTTTTCTTTGTCACGGTAACATATCTCATGTCGCATTGAGATTGCGTCGACTTGATTGTACGGCTCCTCCCCGGGGATAAGATTGTTAGTTTGATCAAACTGCTTATCGAGAGGATTCCAGGGTCCTGTACACTTGTGGCGTGGTAGGGTCCATCCATGTTTAGGTTTTGGTAATTTACCAATTAACGTGTGAATGTCTAAGCCGGATCCGATTACAGCCCGTTGATTACAACACTGGCATTAAGTTACTATTTTATCTTGGTCGAGACAAAGATCGTGGTCAGCTTCACATGTACACGCTTTGCCTGCAACCTGGCCTTGTAGTTTTATTATAATTTAATCGTTGACTAAAATAATATTAGAAATTCTTGGCATTCCTTGATCGCCAGGTATTAGCGAATCACGCTTGAGAAACATACTCTTTTCTCGGCCATAGGCGGCACAAATACTTTTCATCATAACTCGGTTATTTTTAGTAGTTTCCATAGTTTCATTTGTATTTTCCGTTTTACTTCTGCATTTCAGGCAATACGTATACATTATTATATTTGCTTGTTAGATACAATTGCAATTTTTTCATTTTCCATGCTTTTTTATGTGCAAATTGTAATATAACTTTCAGAAAATTATCATTTATCCCGGACATTTGTTTGATAAACATAACGCAGTAATATCCACAAGCTACTGGCTCTAGTTGATCAGACGATTTATCGATTGTTTTGTACTTTTGGGACTCTAGCACGTACAGTTTGATAATATCACTTGATGGTAGCCCCAACGAATCAAAATAATTGTTTTTATAAAGAGCTTCCTAAATGCGTACCAGATCCATCGTTACAATATTTGATATTTATAACACATCTTCTCCCTCCAGGTTGAAGTGATAATTCATCTTTAGAAGATACTCCTTGAAATCCGCTGACATATTTCAGTTTATCTAAGCTCTGAAGTTGTTTAGTAGATGGATCACAGAGAGAGCTACCTCCTGGTACCGGGTAGCATTAGTCCCCTCCCACGTCCTATTCCCGTCAGATTGGGAAGTAGACCTCTCGCTATTCCTGCTAGCAATGGACTTATGAACCCACGTTGGATCGCTTTCCGGTTCGTCTTTTTTAAAGTTGTTTTACGTTTCTTAGCTGTTGTTTGTTTGTGAACGCTTCGAGTTTTACTAAAATCGCTAGCGATTTAGGCATTTTTTTTTTATTTATGATCGTTAGACAAGTGTTTGATTCTATCGCCGGTAATTCCATTACCGGGCACAGCTTTATTCGTAGCACCGGATATGGCAAGTGAGGCAGCAGCTATCCTCAGGGTGCCCAGTACTGACAGTAATTTGGGTAGTACCATTTTGCAATAATTGCCTGTGCAGGACCAAGAAAACCACTACTGATTGCTTATGATCTAGACATTGCAGTAACTTGCGTTGCTGATAAATTAAAACTAAAGGTTTTTCCAGTCCTCTTTTATTGATTTGCCGCTGTGTTAACATTAGTTTTACTGGCAGTGGATCGCTTTGCGATCTTGCTCCTGGTGTTCCGAAATCTTTCTTTAGTGAAACAGACTGTCGTTTAACAATAGCTTGTGTTAGTTTTTTCTACTTCTCACGGAAATAAATTCACTTCATGCACAATGTGCTTCATTCTGTATTTATATTACTTCTGCTGGATAAAGTCTGTAAATCCGGTAATACAGTAATTCCGAAAGCTTGTTAGAGGATCAATATATTCCGCCGCTTTTTTGATAAAAGCCCTTCAAGTGCAGACGACCTCGTAGTGTTTCTTAATTAGAAAATTAGTACATTATCACCGCTTGCTTTTTAATAAAGTTATAACCCAAGCACTTCACACTTGGCATTTAGACTTGGACGGTCATCCTGCCCTTGGTAGAATCTATCGTTAAGAATCTGTCAGATACAATTAGCGCGTAAGCATAATACACATTATCTAGAGCAGATGGAGCCTGTCCAAGTGACCACGTGACTTCATTGTTAGAATTTGACCCGATAGCTCATTCGCTATGCTTACTGACGTCAAAGTTAAATATTGGATAAAGCGTTCTAAATTCTTCCATTGAAATTTGAGATCCGCTATCAGCATCGTGATACTTTTGCATAGCTTCCATCAGATACATGTAAGCTCGAGATACGTCTCTGTCAGCTAGCGCTGCAGCATCAGCTGCAAAATTACATTCGATCGCTCGTTCTGGATACTACTTAGAATTTATTCCGACAAATATTCGTCTGACATCAGGACTATCAAATACAGAATTGTTTTGAAGCTGACTTCCATGTCTATTCTGTTGTTGAAACACTATAAATACATGCCTTGGTAAGTGCTCACTCGGAGCAGTTGTTATTCTTCATGTATTATTGATCGAATTCGGTATTGCGGTTTGGTAAACTTTGTTTTGCATAAAATGTATCTTTTTGTGAATGCTGTTAGCATCGTCTGAAGCTCTATTGATTTATAAATCGACGGAACTATACGTGGCATCCACTACGTTAGTCGTGAAATTACCAACTGAGCATCATCATCACCAGCTCGAATCACACAATCACCTCGGTCAGGTATAAGAGTACGTTTTATTCCAAGACATACCTTACTGTAGTCTCTACAAAATCCGAATATTGTGCTAAGCGGAAGCATCATAGTTATTTGATGTGAATTATCTGTGAATGCTCGTTGTTTAACATAACCTTAGTTGTGAGATTGATCTCTTTTTATTATTCCGTTTACAATTATTAACATTGCGGTTCCATTAGCATCGGCAGCTGATGGAGTATTTCCAAGAATATTACACATGGCAGTCAGTGATGCTCTTTCAGCAGCTTCATTTGCATCGGCAGCTGGTGCAGCAATTCCAGCCTCGTCATCGTTATCAATAAGAAAGTCCTAACAAGAGTTAAATTATCATTAGCATTAGCTGTATCTGGAATTTTACAGTAATAAATAAACTCACCTGAAACAGTATCTCCACCTCTAGTATTCTAGTAGCTGAACGAAACTGTATTAAGAATAGTACTTGCAATTGGCAAGTGCATATAAAATGCTTCTACTGTTTGGTTAACTAGTTGAGATCTATCGCTTCTAAACAAACTCCAACCGTTATTAACAAGTGTCACTTGTGTACCAGCAGGTACTACTGCACCAGCTGCTGTTCTTACACCTCCTCGTACTTCAAGTACGGCTTTGTGTGGTAGCAAAACACGTCCTCGTCTCTTGTATTAAAAGTTTGAATACCAGTTTTGTTAGGTTCGTTTGAATTTTCATCAAGATATTCAACATATTCAAATTTTGTTGTTGAGTCATCTGTTGGTATTTCCTCGCTCAGGTCAAGGTAATTTTTGACAGACATTCTTTATCTGCCATTGTTAGACAAAAATTTGAACGCCGCAAAATCTGGTCGAATGGGTCTAGTTTTAGTTACTAATTTTCTGATAATTTCTTCGCCGGGCGGAGATAGCAGTTTTTTTTTTTTTTCTTTTTTTTTTTTTTT